>JACXGK010000881.1:65406-86325 GCA_016801125.1 Novumbra hubbsi
CTGTTCTCTGGTTTCATAGTGATACTGGTTCACACTAGCCCTGCCACTCTCCCAATGTACACCTGTTCTCTGGTTTCATAGTGATACTGGTTCACACTAGCCCTGCCACTCTCCCAATAGACACCGTCAAGCTTTGTGTGCTTTGCTTTGTACATAAACCGAGGTAGACGAACTGTCCCTCGGAATGGGTTCACTTGATACACTTCGCTCCATATGTATACCAAAGTAGGTTAAGGATCAAGCTGAGCGGCCATCCATATGAGATACAAGGGCAAAGCTTCACTGCCAGTAGCCTGCTCATGTGTTGAGGCGCAAACCCAAGCGGAGAGGAGATTCAGCAACTCTTGTACAAAACTTGCTGAATCCCATTTCTGTTCCGTCCCACAGTGCTGATAGTTACTTTTATTGAGGGAAAATAATCGACTTGCTATTCTTGTCACACCTAGCTATCTTGATGAATGCACAATCTGTAAATTGCTCGGGATAAGTCCAAATGACTTTTATTAAACGTGGACATGTACCGTATCCACACTCACACACATAGAGGAAGCCACCCCTGCAGTGTATGTAAATGGGTATGTTAAGCAGTCATTTACAAGGTCAATATTGCTTTTAGGTGCGCTGTTTGGGCTGCAAGAATAATGTGAAGTGTTTGAGAATGGAAATGTAAAACAATAATTCATGCACATTATTAGAGTCAGGTCATTATATTTTCAAAGGGCCACGGTTTGCCTAATCATTCACTGAAAGCTCTCTTTCTCTCCACGGTTCGTCGGCTAATACCCGGCTATGACGAACGCGACCGACATAACATGTTCAATTTATTACACCCAATATTGCTGGGCAGAGAGGCAAATAATTCATTTTCATAGTGCGTCAGTCTATCAGGTCCCTCGGAGATGCTTATTAAGATGACACAGAGAGTCATCGGGACGGAATTGAGTCTGTCGTGTCCTGTCGGTGCAGGAGAACAGTTCCTCGCTGTTGGTGGATATTTACAGTAAACATGGGGTAGATGGGAGCCATAGGGCCCCATTGGGTGTCACTCCGGTCAGCGGCGTCGCTACCCCTCGTACTGGAGGGGGGAATCATCGCTTTTGAGGTGAAGTAGCCTTTGTGGCACCTTCCCTGACGTTTCTGAACAACGCCGAGCACCGTTACGACGGGTTAGACACCCAAGCGACGGGTAGGACACCCAAGCGACGGGTAGGACACTCAAGCGCTGCGTAGGACACCCAAGCGACGGGTAGGACACCCAAGCGTCGAGTAGGACGCTCAAGCGACGGGTAGGACACCCAAGCGACGGGTAGGACACTCAAGCGACAGGTAGGACACCCAAGCGACGGGTAGGACACCCAAGCAACAGGTAGGACACTCAAGAGACAGGTAGGACACTCAAGCTGCCTCTTCTAGCGATCAGCCCCCCGCCTGCTCGGTCAGGCCTAGCGGTGTCTGATTGGAGAGGGAGGCGAGAGGATGGGGGGGTTGACGGCCTGGTCAGACTCGGCACGTGATGAATGAAGGATAATGTGACGGAGGGAGAGATGGCTTGGACAGGAGTAATTGAATGGGCCACTGCTGAGTGAGGAGATAAGTGGGGCCTCTTCTCTCCTCGGGGAGGTGGCTAATGGAACCGGCTGGCTCGCTGTCCACCGCCGCCGCTAATACTGGAGACGGGCGAAAGAGGGTGACAACCACAACAATAACAAAACCGCCACTGAATGTTCACCGGGGCTTTTTGTGTCCAGTACAGAACGTGCTCTTTATTTAACATTAGACAAGCTCTCAGGCTTGTCCCTCAGCCGTGTGGGAAGAGACAAGCGACCATGAATCATTCTTTTTCCAGTAAGCTAAATCGGGTGGAGGGAGGGGGGGGTGACAGCCGTGTGTCGACAGTCCATCAGTGGCGGTTTAGCGTCCGGCAGGGGGAGTTCCGCATTTTCCTTTCCGTCTCCTGGCGGTGACAATTACGACAGACTCACTCACGGCGAAACCCCAGCGAGGACTCGTCCTTCTGAAATGAAGACGAGTCTCGAGGCATTGGCCTCGCTTTCGTCTCCATCCCGACGCTGATGCAGGGAACGTGAAAGAGGGCTGATTATCCAGCTCGCAGCTGAAAGTGGGGGAGTAATGGAGGGGTGCGGGATCGATGGGAGAGTGCGTTTGAGGGAGTTCTGGTGCTGATTGCCTGAGCTCAAATCTCCTTGGGTTCTTTTCAGTTCCCCTGCAGCAGCCAGGGAAAATCTTAGTCCTCGCCATGTTTTCTCTGCCTGACGTTAACCCGGGTTTCACCACAGCTCCGTACCAAACGCTCGGCTGTCCGCTCAGACGCGTACCCTCCGCAATGCCAGTGACGATGATTCCCTTGAAGCAGGCTTACCTGTAGCACCGCATTATCGCCATCGCACACATTTTGCGTTTCGAGTTAAACCGCGTAAGCCGGTATAAACCGGTGAAGGGAAGGTCGTTCGGCGATTCAGTGCCGTAGCACTCGAGACATCTAGTCCGGGTCTCCAGAACGCATGGAACGTCTCGGTTTTGATACATTTTGACATGGCTTCAGACAACCGGGAATGGTAATTTTCCCACAGTCTAGTCTAGGCGAAGCCAGCAAAGTAAAAAACTCATTATGATCCCTAGTTCAGTCAATGCATGAAACTGCTTCGCAGGGCTTTCATGCCCTTTTTTTTCACCGATTCATAAAGTATTCTGTGCTTTCTAAATTACTCATGACATCGGTGTCCTTTTCTTTGGTAGATCTCTGTAATATCCGTGTTGCAGAGAACACGGACGGAATAACAGAATCCAAACGGTAACATGAATTTCAACCACATTATGAAATGCATTGGACATGGTAGGAAATCAACTGTACTTAGAACTTAAAAGAGAATACATCTATTTGCCCAAGTTATCATCAGATAGGACCAGAATGCACCAAGGAGCCTTATTTTTCTGCAACTTAATGCGGTTGCTCATACCCATATTATAGCTTTTGACTGTTTGAGAGAGTGGAAGGCTTTCCCAGAACCTACATGGAGTACAAAGTAGCCTTCCTCTACCTGGACGGAGGGGTGTCATGACCATGGAAACACAACTAAAACAATAAATAAGACACTTGAATTAAAGATTCGATTCGTTTGTAAGTGTCTATTATGTAGAGACCATCTTTGTCTAAGGGGGCGTTTAAATGCATTGGCTAACCGGGGCCCCTGCGGAGGCCCAATCTTGCAGGGGCCTCTGGCCAAGGGACACAGTTATAAATAAGTACATTCTCAATTTATTCTAATTTGTGGCCCTGGAATGCAAATAATATATGGAATCAGAGGCTGACTGACAGTTTGAAGTTATAATAATATAATATGTGATTGGTTGTCTTCGGGCAGTGGGTGGGCTCTGTCTAATAGCTGTAATCTGGCAGCTGTCTTTGAATTGTTGTCGGGTCTGCTGCGTCAGTTTGTAAGTAGGAGAGCATTGACTGGTCCGTAGGGTAGGATATATGACCTTGTGCATACTTACTTGGCTAAAATAGGACCAAATCATGTCAAACCAGAATTGCTGACAACCTTTCAAAAGCCCATTTTCAGCATAAACTTGGTAATGGTGCTAAAGATTTTCCCAGAGAATTACTGCTGTACCCTCCTTCTGGAGATAGAGTATTCTGTTGACGGTTTGTAAAATAGAACAGTATATATTCCACTACCAGTTTCTGATGTAAAGCAGACAGAGTAAGTACTTTTTTCTAGCCCCTCATGTGCAAAGCTGCATCCACTTTTCTGTCAGAAAACCCAACTCTACCCATATCATGATGAAGACATGTGCTGTATTGAATTGGTCTCAAACTTAAGAAGAAATGTGTTTTCTTACCATTATTGTAGAGTCACTACAATGTGGTTGATCACTCCTCTGTTTTCTACCAACAAAACAATTTGTTTGAAAATCAACAGCTGCCTCTTAGTGACAATCCAAGCCATATTTTAGATGTGTCTGTGTGGTTTAATAAAATATCTATAGCAGTATTGATCTATTATTAACTTAATCATGGTTAAAGAGACACTAAATGTCCGATTTGTTATTGTTACCCATTGACCAATCACTGCTTTCAAAAAACGCTACTAGGACTTTGTAGTTTATTCTGTGCTTGGATTTCAGTGCTTGACTGTGAAGGACAGTCCTTGATTGTATAGTGAGGAGGTAATTAAAAAAGAAATGTAATGCCTATGTACATAACTTATTATGTGACTTCTTAAGCCAAATTAGACCTCTGAAATGTAGGCTTGCCTAAACAATAATTAATATGAAAATACTTTCTTTTGGCATGCACATTTTATGAAAGATACAACTTGAAGCTTTTGTTAATTTATAGATTATTTTGTGTCAATGAATAACAAAAAGGGAGATGCCAACCCAATTTGTAAGTCAATAAAATGTCGAAAAGTCAAATGAGGGTGGTTATTTATCCAATCCACTGCGGTTGCTGAGCCATAGGAAAGCCGTGCTGGTGTACATGAACCAAACAACAGATGAGGGTATTACCAAGTGTTGACACTCCACTGTGTTGACACTGCAGGCAGCAGATATGGCCCAATGTTGACTGTGGTCTACAATTCCTTACCTTTAACCGGTGAACTACGCAAACAAGGAGCGATCTGTTTGAAACCTTTATTTAGAGAAAAATAAATTGATCAACAATAAATCAAGAAAGACAATCACTTAACACTGGTGCCACTTAATAGCAACATCCATCCTCCTTAGTGTATTGGATTTTACCAATGTAGGCAAATCAAGGTCTCCTCAGCTACTTGTCAGCAACAACAGAGAACAATGACCAGGTTATTTATACCCCACCGGGGTATTTTGTACATTGGATCCTTACCATTGTGAATGGCTTCAGAATTATTGTGTAACAGAAATTCTAGCACTGTCTGAGCTCCTGGACTATGGTGGCAATCTGACAATTAAAAATGACTTGAAATTGCCCCTCTCCCGTTTCCAGCCATGACTCTGTGTCAGTTTGGTCTTGGTTGTGACTCGTCTAGCTTAATTAAAGCGCTGTCAAAGAACACTACAGAAATTACTGAGTGTAATATAGTCATAGGGAACTTGGCAATTTAAAGATTTTTTAAAATTGCTGTCTTTATTTTTAATAGTACTCTATGTACTTGGACTTGACTGTATGACAACATGAGACAAAGGGCTGATATTTAGACCATTACAAGTACATAACAGAACAGGAGATGCCATCTAGATCAAAGCACAGATTTTTTATAGATATTATTAAATTTCAGCATAAAATCATAACAAATTAAATCAAATGCATTTGATAATCTCATTCATTTTGTCTGTTTACTGACATGGTTTGACAAGCTGAACAGTGAACGGCTGGAAAAAAGGGTTTCTGTAAAAGACGTTGCAATTAGCGTTGCATCGTGACTTACAGGATTTCATAATACATGAAATCTCTGTTACACCACCTGACAATGGCATCTGTTGTCATGTCCTGGCTGGGAGCCCCTAGCCTACTCTATGCTTTGGGGCTCGCAGTCAGGGCATGCCACCTAGAGAGGCCTCTGGCCCTCTCCATGCCGCTGTGGGCTCCCCAGTCAGAGCAGCTGTGTTCAGTTGACTCTGATTGGGGAGCCTACTTAGGTTAGGCTATGCCACACATTAGGTGTGGTTGATTGTTTGTGTTCCACAACGTTCATGGTTTGTCGCTGTTTTATTTCCAATTTCGGTGAATACTCTACATGTTTCTTGGTATATCGTTTTATGTTGGTTAGCACCTTTCATTTACGTGTACAGACCGTGTAGTTTGTTTTCGTTATTGGATTAAATCACCTTTCATTTAGTACAATGTCTGCATTTGGTTTCGCCATGCACAACAGCCGTGACATCGGTGCACCTTTAAATTCCTATCAGGATTTACAAGTAAAGGTTTACAATCCATATAGCAAAAGGATGACTGCAATTATAAAAGGACAACAAAAGGATGAATGCAACTATAAAAGGACAACAAAAGGGTGACTGCAATTGAATTGGGCACAATAGGAAATCAGAGTAGTCTCTAACCACAGTAATGCACCGTGGCTTAGTTTATTAAAATCCCAATTATCACACATCCCGTGGTCCACAGCTGAGCACAGTAAAGTAGAGCATTGTGCTGCACCGTACAGTAAAACACGCAAGTAGAGCACAGTGAAGTAAAGCAGTGTGGCGCGCCATACAGTAAAACACGCAAGTAAAGTGCAGTGAGGTAGAGCAGTGTGCTGTGCAGTACAGTAAAACACGCAAGTAGAGCTGAGTGAGGTAGAGCAGTGTGCCGCACCGTACAGTAAAACACGTGAGTAGGGAACAGTGAAGTAAAGCAGTGTGCTGCGCAGTACAGTAAAACACGTGAGTAGAGCACAGTGAGGTAGAGCAGTGTGCTGTGCAGAACAGTAAAACACGCAAGTAGAGCACAGTGCGGTAGAGCAATATGCCGCACCGTACAGTAAAACACGCGAGTAGGGCACAGTGAAGTAAAGCAGTGTGCTGCGCAGTACAGTAAAACACATGAGTAGAGCACAGTGAGGTAGAGCAGTGTGCAGCGCAGTACAGTAAAACACGCGAGTAGAGCACAGTGAGGTAGAGCAGTGTGTCGCGCAGTACAGTAAAACATGCAAGTAGAGCACAGTGAGGTAGAGCAGTGTGCTGTACAGTACAGTAAAACACACAAGAAGAGCACAGTGAAGCATAGCAGTGTGCTGCGCAGTACAGTAAAACACGCGAGTAGAGCACAGTGAGGTAGAGCAGTGTGTTGTGCAGTACAGTAAAACATGCAAGTAGAGCACAGTGAGGTAGAGCAGTGTGCTGTGCAGTACAGTAAAACACACAAGAAGAGCACAGTGAAGTATTGCAGTGTGCTGGGCAGTACAGTAAAACACGCGAGTAGTGCACAATGAGGTAGAGCTGTGTGCCGCGCAGTACAGTGAAACACGCGAGTAGAGAACAACATTGTGTAACACCAGATTTCTTACTCTAATGGCCTGAACATTTCTTTGCCGTATTTAACTCCACTTTTCTATAATGTTTTCTTTTCAAGGCAGAGCTAATTAGAGGACAGCAAGTCTGTGGAATCATAACCAATCATGCAAAAGAGAATATGATATTTGTCCACCTTCAAAACAATGATGTTCATAATGGTCATTCTGATCAGGGACACATGATGCCTTTGTGTGTTGCGTGTTGATCCACTTCACTTACTATAGTTTACCAACCATAGAAAGACATTTAATCAAAATTGAGGTAGCACCAGCAATTCTGCACAATATTCTTTGTGGTGCATGATGTTTTCATATGATTATTGAATGTTACCAAGATCAACAAAAATCCCAATATTAAGACACAATTATTTTAAGCATTATTATTTATTTAAATTAAGAATACCCTTGTGATGTTCGGTGCCCTTCATACCTTTTTGTTTTCTATGGACAATCCCATGTATGTGTTTGTTCCCCCTTGGTTTCGGTTTTGTTCTCGTTGTTTTGTTTCTGAATGCAGCCCGGTCCCTCCGTTATTGGCTACACCTGTTCCCTATGGAGTGTTCCATATGTATTCCGTTATTGGCTACACATGTTTCCTGTGGAGTGTTCCCTATGTATTCCGTCATAGGCTACACCTGTTCCCTATGGGGTGTTCCCTATGTATTTCGTAATTGGCTACACCTGTTCCCTGTGGGGTGTTTCCTATGTATTCCGTTATTGGCTACAATAATGGCCAATGGTTTGTTTTAAAATATCTTTCATAAAATGTTGACATTTTGGCACTTCTGTGCTCAACAGTTCGTTACATTGTCATACAGTGTTAATAACTAGGTGCCTTAATAACTTGATAAAGAGGAGAGAGCTGAGTCATAATTAATTTTTCTAAATTACTTTGGAAGCCAAATGAGACACATCACGTCGTTGACCCATATAACTGTCTAGGTTGCATACTACTTCTTGTGTCTACCTGCTCTGCTGTACAGATCAAAGGCGGCAGCTGGGCTGGCCTGCAACAGATATGAAAGCCTGTATGTAAATAGATGAATGAGTGGATTTAGCTAGCAAGAAGGCTGCGAAAGATTGCTCTCTTTAAGAAACTACCTCCGTGTACAATACACAGCTGCCTACCAGCGCGTCTGTCCACAGCCAGAGGCGACATTGACCGATGGACTTTCCCGTCTTCCTTATCTGGGCCTCTGCAGCCACACGCCGTTTGGCTACAAGCCTGGGGAGGTGCAGCATACGCTCCTGGTTCATACAAACACACACAACTCCTCACACTCGTAGCAGAGACAACTTGACCATGAATATTTTGGAAAATATATCTCTATCATTATGCAACATCAACGAGCGCCAAGTCCATCTTCTGTTTGTGTCCAATGAAAATGCCTATACAATGTAATCAATCATAGTCTCTTACCACTGTAGTAAAATGTCAAAAATTACTCAGAAAATAATTGGACAACCATTTCTACCCAGCATTCAGTAAATACGGTAGTGATACTATTCCCTGTGCACTCCTGCTTGATATTAAACAATCACACACCTCTTATGACGCTTTGGCTCCCACCCTGCTGGAGCACATCTGGGTGGGGCCCAATGTGATAAATTTTCAGAGGGCCGAAAATCCCTGGTGTCCCCCTTGCTTTGGCGAGTTGCGAAAGCTTCATTCGCAAAGTTTTACTGTGTTTTAATGTTCTTATGAAACAGATGCCCACAATGTTTCGCCATGAAAGACTGTAATCCTTTGGTCACTAGAGTGCAGTTAACTTTTGACATTGAATGTATCCCCTAGCTCTGTTGCCATGACAGTACGCCACATAGAGCAAGTCGTCCCCATTATGCGGATGACATCACCATAATATTGGCCTCTGTCTCTTTACTTTAGTAATTCCATAACAGCTACTTAAAGGGCTAGTACACAAATGAAGGAAAATGTTAAATATTATAGAAAAATTCAACAAAACAACAAAAGCACTTACAGATTATTTCAACTATATACAGGATATCAGTTCCATTTTTGTGGCATTGTACAATAAATCCTCTGTAAGTCATGGTACCAGTATTAGTTTGACTAAATCTGTTCGAATAATTTAAAACCTGTGTTGTTGAGCTTCACACTGAATTTTAGAATAATTTGGATATAATGAGCACAAAAGCAATTGTCAGTACCAAAACCGGGATGTGATTTGTGTCCCCGTTTCCAAAATATTTTTGAAACAGTTCCTGGGATACTAAAGCATTGGATGCTATCAAGCCTTGTCTAAAGACTGCTTACCTGATAAGAAAATCAGTATTCCATTTCTGTGAACTAACCACTTAATGCTCTGGGCCATCTTTAGACTAGAAAGAAATATGGTATCCAAAACTTTCAAAAACAGTTTCAGGGGGCATCTGATTTGTCCTGATGGACTTCCAACATTCTGGGGTAGAATTGTATTGGCAGCTGATTTCTGCTGATGTTTTCTTCTTCTGCCAAATCTTACGTATATTGTGCATTATTCTGAACAACCACAGTAAATTCTGAACTGAGCTTGAATCTGAAAATACTGTATGTCACAGTATTAAAGGCTATCCCTCTATGGTTGTGGTGGACTGACCAGTTTGGCCTTGCTCATCCTAAAATAAAAGCTGGGAACAAACCTCCGCTAGTTAATGGCTTTCCGCTTTTAAAATGGAGGTCCTTATTTAATCTGTTCAGTTCAGCATGGTTTTGACCGATACTCTGCCCTGGTGAATGTGTGTCAGGAGATACTGTGCCAATTACTGTCTCGATTCTCTCTCTTTCTCTGTGTCGTTTCCTTGGTTTCCTGCCCTTGTTTATCACTATTTAGTTCCTTGCTCCCAGAGAGCTGTGGGGAGGAAGGGAGCTGAAGAACGGGACCAAAGCTTGTGTTCCACATATACGTCTTTTTCTATGGTCTTATCAAACGTCCGTCTCTCGTCAGCTCGTTTGGTCCCAGCCGTTTGAATACTTAGACTGTCAATCCTCACTTATCTGAGCTCAGAGCCTGCGGCTGTGCGCGTTGTGTGTGTGCCCGAGTGTGTTCTTGTGTGTGTGTGCGCGCACGTGTGTGTGCGCTTCTGCTGTGGGTTTTCCGCTTTGAACAAAAGGTGTTGAGTTGAGCTTAATTATTGTCGTATGCTTTTTATTCACACTCTTTCCGCTCACTTCCCCTTTTGTTACCAAGCTTCACATCCCATCTCGCGCCTCCTTTCGGATATCTGCTCCCACGACTCTCAGCGCCTCCCCGGCTCATTACTCCCCCGCACTGTTCTTACGCTCCCCTCTATCTTGTCTTATTCTTTCCCTTCATTCTATCCATGTTGCCCTTGGACTTCTCCCTCCTCCGCTGATCAATGTCCCTCTTTCTTCTGTCCGCTTCAATAGTGTTGCTGCGTGAGGAGGTGGCCCAGCTGCAAGAGGAGGTGCACTTGTTGAAGCAAATGAAGGACATGTTGAGCAAGGACCTGGAGGAGACCCAGAGCCAAGGAGGCTGCTCCTCGCACCTCCTCTCTGCCACCGAGCTCCGTGTACAGCTGGGGGACAAGGAGCAGGAGCTGGACCGTGCCAAGGAGGCTTTACAAGGTCGGGATGAATCCTAAAAGGGAACCTAATCCGTGGAACTTGCCAATACCGCCACTGTCCTCCCCAAGTCCATCTCCAGTGTGTCTGGGCCGGGCCAATCTCCCGCATGAGCCCAGACGCACAGCTCAGTCAAACCCAACGTCATCACACTCAATCAGTTTATCACTCGACACATCGATCTGTCACTCCCTGGAAAAAAGTGTCATCTGAAACGAACGTGTCCGGTGCGCTGGGTTTCTGCTGTATGCGCTGACAGGGTCTGGTTCAGAAGTGGCATCGCTCGTCTAAATATCCCCTGCCAGTCATGTTGTGAACGCGAGTGGTCGACGTAGACAAGTCCATGTGTTTCGCCTGATCTGTCCTCCCGCAGACGGTAATGAGGTCTGGAGTCCGTCAGTCCTCTTGGCTCGTGTCTACTCTCAGTTCCCCTACGGTGGAGTTCCATAAATGGTAGCACCCAGGCGTTGCTTTAGGATGCGTGCTTTAGGCTTCAAGTGGAATACTGTGTGGTGCTGAGAGGAGGCAGCTAGTCAACATACCGTGGCCAAGTGTGGCTCCTTTCTAAGAAACCGAGCCCTCTTCCTCCTTCCCCCAATGCAATATCTCACGGAGAAGTGCTTACTTGTTTGTTTAAGGCAAATAGGGCAAAGTTTACAAATGTGTGTTACACCCCCCCATCCCGCACCTTTTTCCCCTCCCCCTTGGGTGGAAATGGGTAGCAGATAGCATGTTCATGACTGTAGCTGAAATGACTGTAGTGGACATGACTGTAGCTGAAATGACGGTAACTGAAATGACTGTAGCTGATGGGTGCATTCATTACTGTTGTAGTTGTTGCGTAGAAAGCCCTATTTTGCCCCTTTTTGTGCCTGCGTTTGAAACATGATCAGCCATATGAGTTCAACAGTTCTATGTCCACATGTCGTTTCTAAACAAAAAATACTTTTTAACATACGTTGTCTAACCTAAAACAATTAGAATTTACCATGGTGAATCATTGCACAGATAACTCTGCCTATAAAATTTAAGAGTGGTTCCATTTCTCTAGCTCTACTCTTTAGCTTTGTTTTTTTTGAACAGCTGATTGCCACTTAAACAAAGTTTAAGTAAAGTTTTGTCCACTAATATTTTTTTTACAAATAACCTTCAAAATATTTAAAATCACTTGTTTTGGGCGACAGCAATAGCATGCATCTGACCCACGTCTGTAGAGGTCTCATGTGTCACTGTGGAAGAACAGGTTTAAATAATGAGTTGTTGCAGAACACTGGGAATGCTTAAGCCTCATTGAATGGCATTGGTTATGGAAAGAACAGCTCCTCCTTTTTCTTGAATAGAGAGCTTCAGGACTACATTGTTATTATGAGTCACAATCCTACTCTGTCCTACAAATGCATCAGAGTTATGATCTTTTAACCTCTCGCTTTAAGTTATACATTAGGTGAACTTCGACCCCACTGTCTGTGTGGCTAATGCTATTATGCAAGGCATCTTTTGGAGGAGATCAGTGAATATATTTCCCGCATTAGTCCTTGTTACTGATGACTAAGGGCCTATCTGCTGCTTATCTTCTTACATCATTACATCATTTGATGTGTGTGCGCTTGACAAGAAAATATGTATTTTACAATAAGACACAGTGCCATCTTGTGGTCGTTTTATATAACTGCATTTCTGACTCAGCCTGACTCATTTTGTGTGTGTCTGTTTGTGTCATAGCTATGAAGTCAGACCGTAAGCGTCTGAAGGTGGAGAAGGCAGACCTGGTCAACCAGATGCAACAGCTGTACACCACATTGGAGAGCCGGGAGGAGCAGCTCAGAGATTTCATTCGCAACTACGACCAGCACCGAAAGGTACATTACCCCAATCTTCACCGACACTGAAAGGTACATTACCCCAATCTTCACCGACACTGAAAGGTACATTACCCCAATCTTCACCGACACCGAAAGGTACATTATCCCAATCTTCACCGACACTGAAAGGTACATTACCCCAATCTTCACCGACACTGAAAGGTACATTACACCAAACTACAATTACATAAAGGTATATTACACCAAACTGCCACCACATAAAGGAGCATTAAACTGAACTAACACCACAATCTAAAGGTACATTACACTAACCTTCACCACCACCTAAAGGAACATTACCCTAACCTTCACCACCACCTAAAGGTACATTACACTAACCTACACCACCACCTAAAGGTACATTATCCTAACCTTCACCACAACCTAAAGGTACATTACACTAACCTTCACCACCACCTAAAGGTACATTACCCTAACCTTCACCACCGCCTAAAGGTACATTACAACAACCTACACCACCACCTAAAGGTACATTAACCTAACCTTCACCACAACCTAAAGGTACATTACACTAACCTTCACCACCACCTATAGATATATTACACCAAACTACCACCAGCACCACCACCTAAACATACATTACACTAAATTACAATGAAGACCTAAAGGTATATTACACTATATTCTAACCAGCACCCAAAGGTAAATTACACCACATAAATCCAAAGATACATTGTTACTGGGACCTAAATGTACATCACCACTGAAACCTAAAAAGTACATTACACTAAACTCTGACGACAACCAGAAGGTACATTACACAGAACTAGCACCATCTAAAGGTGCCCTAAACTAAGCTACTAACAGCACCCTTACACAAAAATACCCAGACATAAGACCCAAAATGACATTACATTGCCTAGCACCAACTAAAGGTATATTACACTAGGTAGTGACTGAATTACCACCAAGATTTAAGATTACATGATACTTACCTAGCACCGCCGGAAGGAAGGTTACACAAGGTAGAGACTAAACTACCACGCAAATGCCCGATACAGTGTTGTTGAGATGAGCTGATGATGCCCATGCTGGTTCAAGTCAGTACTGTATTGCCAACTGCAGGAGAGCGAGGATGCAGTGAAGGCCCTGGCTAAGGAGAAGGACCTGCTGGAGAGGGAGAAATGGGATCTGAGGAGGCAGACCAAAGAGGCCACAGAGCAGGCCTGCATTCTGCGCTCCCACTTGGACATGAAGGAAAACCGCATCAAAGAGCTTGAGGCTGAGCTCACCATGGTGAGACATACACACACAACATGACACACACATACATACACACACACACACACACACACAGCATGACACACAAACATACCTACTCACAAAACATGACACACACAAACACATACACACACACACAACATGACACATACATACACACACAACATACACACATACATACACACACAAACAACATGACATACACACATGCTGTGTTCTGCTCTTTATCAGAATTCAGGAATGCTCTGCGTTGTTGCAGAGCCCCTTAGGGAGCCTGTGGTCTGACGGGGAGATTGCCTCATTATTCACTTCGTGTTCTTAATCCCTCTCCACCACTAGCCGGCCAGCCTACCACTTCCGTGGGGCTATGCTAGTTCCTCGCTACCTGCAGCAGCTGATAAGATTCATCTTAGCTAGAACGCCATATCTCTGTTTCTGTCAAGTGCTCACCGGCAGACAACTATGAATGCTTGTATGAATAGATCTGTCCCCCCGAATCCCACACTCATTTCGACTCCGAACGCGCGCAGCATTAAGTCCTGTCTCGTTTCGGTCCGCGCGGCAGCGCTACAAGCGCTCACCGCCCCGTCTCACTGTGGCTGTGTGTCGGCGGCAGGCGAAGCAGTCCCTGGCAACGCTGACCAAGGACGTGCCGAAGCGCCACTCCCTGGCCATGCCCACCGAGCCGGTGGTGAACGGCAGCCAGGAGTGGGCCATGCAGGGGGACCTGCCTCTCACCGCTGCCATCCGCCAGAGCCAGCAGACCCTTTACCACGGACACACTGTGGACCGCCAGGGTAGGCCTTCCACTGTTGCTTGGCTGTGTCTTCTCTGAGGAGGTGGCGCCGAAGGTGTTCGCTAACACTTGTGTGTGTGTGTGTGTTTCCTCACCAGCGGTCATCAGGGTCAGCCCCTGTCACTCCCGCCAGCCCTCCATCATCTCGGACGCGTCGGCGGCTGACGGGGACCGCTCGTCCACACCGAGTGACATCAACTCCCCGCGCCACCGGACCCACTCCCTCTGCAATGTAAGAGCTGCCTGGCCCCCCCGACCAAGTAATCACACCTCCGCAATTCTCTATATCTCTATATATCTATATTCTCTATGCCGTTACCTGTCTCTTCTGTCCTGTCCTTCTGTCTCTTTAATTCTCTGTGTCGTTACTCATGTTTCCTGTCCTGTCCTCACTCTGTCTCTTTAATTCTCTGTGTCGTTACTCATGTTTCCTGTCCTGTCCTCACTCTGTCTCTTTAATTCTCTGTGTCGTTACTCATGTCTCCTGTCCAGTCTTCACTCTGTCTCTTTAATTCTCTGTGTCGTTACTCGTGTCTCCTGTCCAGTCTTCACTCTGTCTCTTTAATTCTCTGTGTCGTTACTCATGTCTCCTGTCCAGTCTTCACTCTGTCTCCTCTTTCACTCTGTTTCGATCAGCTCAAATATTGTTTTAGAGTATCTCTAAAAGTTTTTAGAAAGATTCTCCTCTGTTTCAAAACTAACCACAATTCCTGTGTCCACTGCCCCTCTCTTGCTTTATCTTTCTCCATCCTCCCTCTCTCCCTTCCTCCCGCTCTACGTCCCTCCCTCTCTACCTCTCCCTTCCCTGACCTAGTCTATGGAGGACCTGGAGGACCAGAAGCGTAAGACTAAGAAAAAGGAGAAGATGAGTCTGGGCTCTCTGTCCCGGGTGTTTGCTCGGGGAAAGCAGCGCAAGTCAATGGACCCGGGGCTGTTCGATGGTACATCCACCGCTGATTATTACATAGAGGAGGATGCAGACTGGTGATGGCGTGTGTGGATTTCTGTGTGGTTCTGGATGTGGCGTGAATGTTGGTGTGTGTCTGTGTTTGTGTGTGTATGCGTGTGTGTATGCGTGTGTGCCCTGAGAGAAAAACCTGAGAGACAACTGCTGCCCTGAGAAAATGTACATTATCCTAAAAAATGTATGTATGTAAATTAAATATATATTTATAGATGTACATGTATGCATATGTACATATGTTTACATGCATATAAATATATATACATGGGATTATGATGTGTGGACATGTTTATGCTGTGCCATCTTTTATTTGTCTTAATATATGTTTCTTTTTTATAACTGGAGACTTGAAGGACTTCTGTGCATATGTAAATAGGAGTAATTGTGCACCTAGTGTTTGTAAATGTCTTGTCTGATGACGGATTCATTTTATAGTCGCTTTTATCATACTTTCTGACTTTCTATTTGTTTTTTCAAGTTTTCCCATGCCCAGTCTTATTTGGCCCATTCCTTACATTTTCATGAAATTATGAGGAATAACCTCCACATTGTAATTGGAGACAAAACCCACCGGTACACCCCTTCTACACTGGACCATGGGAATAATAGTTCATCAACAAACATATAAATCTATGGGACAACCACACAACTGACAAGTAGACTGCAACAGGATTGTATTATAATCAGAAGGTCATTTGATATTCCATTTCATGACAGACCAGTTAGTCCACTGGCTCCAGACGTCTCTTCCTGTGCGACTGTGAGACATTCAACAAATGTGACACTGTAGAATGACCGAAACTACTACAGCTAGGAGAGGAGCAGGCCTTTTTTTCATTCTATCTTGTTGGATAGTTTGGGAGGAACAGCACCTTTGAATTGCCCACTGGACATCACTGATGATTAAGATAGCATTACATTGGATGATGCTAAGAATGTCAGAGTATGTGATCTAGAGTGAGTGTGTGTGTGCGTGTGTGTAATAGATATAGGTTTAGGAGTTTGGGAATGCTAAGTTGGTTGTGTTGTATCGATATGTTTGTGTTTGTTTGTGTCCGCCTGCTGTGTCTTCCTACCCATGCTAAATGTTTCAGACACTGACCTTCTCGATCTTGATACATTTTTAAAGACTGACGGTACAACATAAATGTGTAAGATGGATCCATATTATATTTCTCAGACTGAAAGCCGAACACCAACATAAGGTGGGGGAAAAGAATAAGGTTTAACCACATGCAGCAGGAAAGTATACCAAGAAACACAAAGTAACCCTGGCCCATTCTACAAAAAGTTTAAATTCTTAAGTGCCAAAGTTTGATCTTCAACAGGGCCGGCCCTAGGCATAAGCAACATAAACTGTTGCTTTGGGCCCCTGACTGCAAGGGGACCATTAAGGGAGAGGGGGCCCCCAACAAAAAAGTTGCTTAGGGCCCCCAAAAGGCTAGGGCCGGCACAGATCTTCAAAGAACTCATACGGCGGAACGTGTCACTGTTTGCACTGCCTTGTAAGATTGCTTTTGTCCTCATGAAATTGAACGCTAACTACCATCTAACGTGCCAACTGTAAGCATAGAATTGTGTCCCAAAACCCCTGCATGTTAACTGTGCCGCTTTGGTTGGAAACCCATTCGTTAGCAGTGAAAATAGCAGCCACACTCTTGTTTATATGCCCTGACCTTCCACAACCCCCCGAAAACAAAACCCATTACCATTTTTCATTCTCTTGCATCACCTTGGATGCAATGACAGTTTTTCGTGTTTTTAGTTTTACTATTCACCATACACCCCTTCCTCGTTTCTTTCATTTGTGATTCTGATAATAATCTGTTTCATGTTTTGTAATTTAGGAGATGTTGCATAAAAGAGTAAATCTATTAAGTATTTTATTTAAAGAACAAGAGGTAACTTCGAGGGTAAGATAATTTGACCTGTCTTTAACTTTTTGGCAAGGATGAGGAGAAGCTTTAACATCTTAAAAAAAAAAATGAATATGATAAATGATTGAAATAAAAACTTATTTTAAAATAAAAACGGCAACCAAGTATCCCCGTGGCATTCTTCTGTTCCATGTCTGATCTGTTCTTGTGTCCCAGTGTTCCTCTCTCCCCTGGTCATGTTCAACGGCGACTCCCTCCCCAGAAAATAACACCTCATCTGTTAATTACCAAATGTCTGTTTCCACACTCCGGGGATCATTCATACAACTATACTCCTGATGTAAAATTACCTCCTGTGCTGTCTTTTCGAGAAGGCAAAATAAAGACCCAAAAACGAATAGAAATTGTATTTAAATCGGCTCCTCACCCGTTGGCCTCTCGGCCATTACCGTGTCAGGAATACTTGCTATTAATGTAGGATTGTACTTGTATGTCATAGGCTTAAAGCAGGTGGGAAATTCATTGCAGGAGTTGGTTTCATGAATAATGTGTCTCATGTGTTTCTAATGTTTTCAAACCTTAATATTTGCCAAAGTTATAAATTTTCCCTCCATCCCCACCAGCTTGTTCAAACTCAAATCATTCAAATCCCACTCACACAGCCTTCCCTGAATGATAAAACCAAACACTGACCAAGCCACTGTCTTTAGGAAATGCACACTAATGCCTAGATATCATTGTGACACTTAAAGGGGATTTCTAACTGCTTGAGTCTTTTGCCCAGACACGAAACCTGCAATCGCTTCGTAACATACATGTTATAGTGACGAATCATTCCATGAAGGCATGTAATTATTCTGAGACAGAGAAACATCAAGAAAACAGTATGGTGGGAATTACTCTGGCTCCCTCTACTGGCTGCAATTAGCAGCGTTTTCAATGTTCACATCAGTCCCCAAGCTGCTTTTTTCTCCTTCTTGTCTTTTGTGAGACAAAAGACAAGCCACTATAAATTGCTGTCAGAAAATTACGTTTGATATTAGTATGTGGGGGGGTTTTTAGGTGAGTTGCGAAACAGTCCAGTAGGTTTCAGAAGAGGGTGTACTGTAGCCATGTCAATCTGTTTCACATGGATGTTTTCATAGGCTCAAGTGATTTATCCTCCTCCATTTTCTACACTTGCATTTCAGTTAGATGAGTCATTTTTGCTTCTCAATGCCTTTACTCCAAACTCCTCCCCCTGTCCTGTACTTCTTACCTTCCCTGACCAATCTCGACAGACTCTGACAGCCTCTCCAGCCAATCGACACAGCAGCACAGCCTATCGGACGGAGAGGAGCAGCTGGACCGCCTCCAGCAGGCAGAGCTCACTCGGAACACACCCATGTCACTTTGGAAGGCAGGGGCCGTACAAGCCTGGCTGGAGGTTGTCATGGCAATGCCCATGTACATTCGTGCTTGCTCTGAAAACGTCAAAAGTGGCAAGGTACTCTCTGACAGCAACAATTTAAATGTGGTTTCAACACAGCTCGTAACAACAGTAAAAGTAACATTATTAAGAATTGCTTGTCCTTTCCGGGGAAAACAAATGTAATCACACATTGGATCGTCACCGTCTTTGTATTAGTATTTACTGTCCTCTGGAAAACGGTTTTGCACAAGGACACGTGTGTGTGTGTCCGCGTGTGGAAGCCTGGGATTGATTTGCAGCATACGTGTAGATTGTTGAGGCTCTGGGTGGGCGTCTGTTGGCTGCAGGTCCTGCTTGGGCTGACAGACGAGGACCTGGAGTTAGGACTGGGTATGAGTAACCCCCTGCACCGCAGGAAGCTACGCCTGGCCATCGAGGATTACAGGGAGGCGGAAGCTGGACAGGGGTGAGCTGGAACCCCCGTGCCCACCGAGACAAATCAACCCGCGCGCCACTCATCGTGTCCGTCTTCACTTTCAGGCTGTCAAAGGCTGCCGAGATGGACCATAATTGGGTTGCCAAGTCTTGGCTGAATGACGTGGGGCTGCCCCAGTATTCCCAATCCTTCCAGAGCCAACTGGTGGACGGCCGGTTGCTCAACTCCCTCAGCCGACGGGACCTGGAGAGGCTCCTGAACGTCACCACCCCGGCCCATCAAACGAGCCTCCTCCTGGCCGTGCAACTCTTGCAACTGGTCAACTTCGACAAAGAGGTCAGCCCCTGGGACGTAAAACCCTCAGCCTCCTCCTCCTGCGCACGGGTTATCTGGTCGGCAGCGAAGAACATGCGTGTTATACGTACATGTATCGTACTGTGCGATAGCGGCACGTCCGCGTTGCCGTCGGTAAGCGTGTCCTGTGTGGTGTGCAGGTGCTGCAGGCCCGCCGAGCCCAGTGCGAGAACCAGGACCAGGACCCGGTGGTTTGGACCAGCAGCAGAGTTATCAAGTGGATCAAAGACATAGACCTCAAAGTGGGTGCTTTTCCCAAGGAAAGAAATCTAGATCTACAAAACGATGAACTCAACACAGCCAAACATTCTGTCGCACCTGTCAGGTGGACAGATTACCGTGGCAATGGAGCCCACTCACATAACAGGTTTCCAAAAAGTGGTGCAGAAAATGTAAGACAAAATGAACTTTTTGTCTATCTGGACATTTACAAAGATCTTCTATTTGAACTTATTAAACTGGGGACAGACCGGGTTCAGTTTAAATCAGAGCCTTGATCATTGGTAACATACACAGATTTGCGGTGATTTGCAGTGAAACCCTCGCCCATGTTGCAGTTAACACATACCTACATTTTCGGGCAATGGACTGCTGTACAAACTGTACTTATATGGATTGGGAAGATTAGGCCAAACGGACACGAGTTGTTTGTTTGCCATTGTTCGTCTTGGTTAACTCTTCTCTGTCTACACCTGTTCTAGGAGTATGCTGACAGTCTTCAAGGCAGGGGAGTTCATGGCGCTGTGCTGGCTCTGGACCTCTCTTTTGATGCAGAAGCCATGGCTGTAGCCCTCGGGATTCCCAGCCACAAACACATGCTCCATCGGCACCTGTATGAGGAGATGAAGGATCTCGCCATCCCTGCAAGGTGATTGGTTTTCCTCTATAATATCCCTGCCAGGTGATTGGTTTTCCTCTATAATATCCCTGCCAGGTGATTGGTTTTCCTCTTTTACGTCATTGCCAGGTAATTTGTTCTCTTCTAACATCCCTGCAAGGCGATTGGTTTTCCTCTATAATATCCCTGCCAGGTGATTGGTTTTCCTCTATAATATCCCTGCCAGGTGATTGGTTTTCCTCTACAACATTTCTGCCATGTGATTGGTTTGTTCTATAACATCTCAGCCAGGAGATTGCTTTTCCTCTATAACATCTCAGCCAGCTGATTGCTTTTCTGTAAGGGTAGTGTTGTGAACAGAGCGTAAGGTAGATCCAATTGCGCGACTTGTGTGAACAACTCCCGAGAGGATTCCACTGTCTGTTCCTGCGGGTAACGAGGTGGTAGGCAGTGTTCTCCTATCGATGAGCCGGATTTATTTAAGTCCAGGGTATAGGTGGAGACCTATGTATATATATATATATACGTACTGTA
>JACXGK010000882.1:0-85955 GCA_016801125.1 Novumbra hubbsi
TGATCAGTCCCATGTGTGGTGGTCAGCCTAAAAGTTAATCTATAGGTTTTTAGATAAACAGTGTCCTTTGTCTTATCCTCCTAACTTCCTGACCCCCCTCCCTCTTATGGAATGTCCCAAGTAACCTATTAACCCTCCAACTCCCCAAAGAAATGATTCCAGCCCCACACCTCTATCTTTAATAGTGAATTCCACAGGAGGCATTTACTGAGGATCAGGCTGAGTGGTATAGTATGGCTGCAGAGGCAGCCCCTCATATCACCCTGGGCCTCCATCCTAAGCATCTGGCGAAGGATCTGGGGCCCATGGTTAAAAGAGCAGTGGCGGCCACCGATTGGGTGCCCACTGAGTGGCCTGGGGTTTTCTATTCTGATCACTGTAAAACTTATCGTATTCCAGCACACAATGAAAACACTGTGGTCTTAGAACATGAGGTTATCTCGCGCACACATGGCCGGGAGCGGATGGACCACCCTGACGCATCCGCACTGTTAGACGATTTGCCCATAGCTCTGTGGGCCACGGGGCCTACAGACGTAGGCCTCGCAAAAGTACCCCATGTTATTTTTCAGATCCACCCCTGACAGAGGCGGGGTTCAAGGTGAGCAAAAACAACTTGTGAGGACGGAGGTGGCATTTCTGGGTCTCATGCTATCTCAAAAGGGGGCGGGGATGTCAGCGTCACACCCGTCCTCTATTCTTAGTCACCCCTTACCTGACACTGTGCAGCAGATGCTGTCATTTCTGGGCCTTACAGGATATAGTTGCATGTTTATTCCAAACTATGCAGGCCTCACAGTCCCCCTCCGAGCGCTGGTCACTGAGAAGGGCCTACGTAACCAGAAGGCCCAACTCACTTGGCACTACGAGGCCGAACAGGCCTTTATTGCATTAAAGCAGGACCTGGCTTTGGCTACACAATTGGCAGCCCCAGATTATAACCTGCCTTTTCATTTAGATGTTTCTGAAACAGATGGCACAGTTAATGGGGTTCTGCTTCAGAAAAAAGGGGGAGAGCGCAGGGTGCTGACGTACATCAGTAATGCCATGGACAGAGCAGAGAAAAGACACCCAGGGTGCACACAACACGCAGCAGGGGTAGCGAAAATCATACAGAAAACCGAGCACCTCGTGATGGGACACCAGTTGCAGGTTTTGACTACGCACAGTACAGTAGCGTATGTAAACTCACAGACTTTCACCATGACTTCCCTCAAACAACAGAGACTGACGAAAATACTTACCGCACCACACATAACGTACACACACGAAGGGATCAACATGGCAGACAGGATGGGGGGCGGAGAGCCACACCAGTGTGAACTGATTGTTCAGTCAGAAAGCAAACTTCGACCTGACTTAGAAAACGAGCCTATAGCGGAAGTGGAAGACTGGTTCACAGATGGCTGCTGTTTTAGGGAGGATTCAACGGGGGAACTGAAAGCAGGGTTTGCAGTGGTAAGAAGAGAAGGATCTCGATTAATTACAGTGACAGCCGAGGCGCTGGTAGGGCGCCTGTCAGCACAGAGGGCAAAGGTCGTTGCAGTGCTAACTGCGCTAGAGAAAGCAGAAGGGAAAGTGGTGAACATTTACACAGACTCAGCATACACAGTGGGAGCAATACATGTCGAGATACCGCAGTGGGAACGGGCAGGGTATCTGACAGCAAGGAACCAACCTATTAAACATGAGCCAGAGATGAGGACATTGGCAGTGGCAATCTTGAAACCACAAAAGGTGGCAGTGTTGAAATGTAAGGGACACAATGTGTCAGGCACCATGGTGGCCAAGGGAAATGATGCAGCCGATCAGGCGGCAAAAAGGGCGGCGGGGTATCAGGTTGGACAGGCGTATGTTCTCATGTGTGTGGATACATTCACAGGGTGGCCCGAGGCGTGGCCGGCCCGGAAGGAGGACAGCTCTACTGTGGTGAAGTGTCTGATCAACCATCACATTCCCTGGCACGGGTTCCCTGAGAGAGTAAAATCTGACAACGGCCCCCATTTTAAAAACAAACACCTCCAGCAAGTGGAGGCTATGTTGGGGCTGTATCATTCATTTGGCACAGTCTACCACCTCCAGTTACAGGGACGGGTGGAGCGGATGAACCGCACCATAAAAAACTACTTGGCAAAAATTCTGGATACCACGGGGTTGAATTGGGTTGACGCACTCCCCGTAGCTCTCATGTCAGTACGAGCATCAGTGAATCAGGCCGAGGGTTTCACCCCCTACGAACTACTGACAGGGAGACAGTTCCCTGGCCCGGGGGCAGGCTTGTCCCTGGGCGCGGAGAAAAAGTCAGGATGCAGTAAGGCCCAATTTAATGAGTTACGAACTCTCGTAACAGGTTTTGCCCAACAGGTGGGAGAACGGAGAGCAGGAGAGACTCCAGCGACCGTTCCTGACACTGGGTGCTGCTGAGGGTGATCAAACGGAAGTGGAACAAACCACGGTGGACCGGCCTGTACAAGGTGGTGGAACAGACTTCTCACGCGGTGCGACTACAAGGAAAAGGCGAGACGTGGTACCACTGGTCCCAGTGCGCCGCTGCAGTGCCTCTTGAGCGGTCCCTGGGGGACATCCTGAACGACTCAACTCAACCGACGCTGAACCAGGATGAAGTGGATCCACCTATGGAGTCTCCTGGCCCTTCTGCCCAGCAGTAGCGGAGAGGAGGTCGCCTGCCCAGGACGAGACAGGAACATGGGGAAAATCCAGCTGGACTACCCCGCTAACTCCACGTCATTCTACTTTGACCTATGTGAAGTGCTGAACTGTGGGGGGGAGGACACTTTATACAGGAAATATGAGTTATATGTTTGCATGTCATACACCGCACAATCTATTTTTACAAGGGGAGGTCCAGGAAGGGGGTGGTGCTTAGGGTGGGAGGATGTGTTCGACTACACCGGCTCCTGGAGACCCGAGTCAAAAAGGACCGGGTGGGACAAAATCCCACTACAATGTGATTACAGTACAACAGGCAATCCCATCACGCTGTCCATCGGCGGGTTGGCGCGCCCTCCCTTAACTATGGGGGTAGTGGGCGAGTCCAGGCATTACCTAGGTGACCTACATACTCTGGCATTCATTATCGGGGCCGATAGGACAGGGAGAGATTTAATGGGTCTGGTGGTGGTGAGTTGGATCGCCGCCAGCACTCTCCAACCGGGCCTGCAGAGCCAGCCCGCTAACGGGACCGTGGTCATTACCAACTACTCACGGATGTCCCCCCTTAAGATTATATCACGTGCTACAGGTTATGCAGACTCTAACCTCTGGCTAGATTGGTTGGCTAATAATGCTAAAGAACAACACCTGTATCCAGAGGACCAGTGGGGTTTCAACTGCATGCTCGCCCTGACGGATATGGCATCGCCACCCTCCTGTTCCACCTTAGCGGCGCTATTTCCCCCAGTTCACAATTCCACCCGACCCGGCCCTTTCACCCTGTTCCGCCCTAAGTATGGTTTCCATTGTTTCAATGTCACCCGCGTAAAACCAGTGACTCAATCATATGGGGCCATCCCGAGTGCATGGTGTAACACCACCCACGACAAGGGCGGATCCTTTGGACGGTGGGCTTGAGCAGGGTTGTACTATCTGTGCGGTAATAATTTATTAGTATCTCGTATTCCCGGCAGGATCAAATTGCGGCTGGGTTTGAAAACATTCTGATTCTCTCTGCGCTATTTCCGGTAACTCCCAACAAAAATGTGGACCGTATAAACTATGTACACTATAATGTCCTGCATCTCTCCAATTTCACCAGGGATGCGATTGAAGGCCTCTCAGGGCAACTGGGGCCTACTTCTCTGATGGCAGTGCAAAACCGTATGGCCCTGGATATGCTACTAGCTGAGAAAGGTGGGGTCTGTTCCATGTTCGGGGACATGTGCTGTATGTTCATCCCTAACAATACCGCCCCGGATGGGTCTGTTGCCAAAGCGCTTGATGGGCTGCGGACGCTATCCGAAAGGATGCACGAGCACTCAGTGGTGGACAATCCATTGGAGGGCTAGTTGGACTCAATGGTTGGGCGCTGGAAAGGGGTTATACTTTCGCTCCTTCTATCTATAGCGACCTTCGGAGCTATTCTAGTCACCTGCGGGTGTTGCTGTATTCCCTGCATGCGAGCTTTAATTATTTGCAATATCACCACGGCGGTGGAGAAGCGGGATGGCTCTGACCCGCACATGATGATGCCTCTGTTGGCTTTGGCTCCCCTGGTGTCGGAGGACGAAATGGATTGATCTCGGAGACGAGATCAAAAGGGGGATATGTGGAATATTTTAGTTAAGATTAGATGTGTGGTGTGCTGTTAGAAACAAACCTTGCCGGTGGGGGTAAACTTAGAGAGAAGGATGGGGTACTAAAATGTTAATTAGTACATTCCAGGAGTAGGACCATACGGCAAGAGATCAAGGGGGAATAGGGGGACCTGGTTTATTGTCTGTTGGCTTATCACACTGACCCTGATGCGGACAGGGAACACAGGAGGGGAAGTGTAAACACAATTTAGGTGATATCTCCGGGCAGATCTCCTGGCGCCAGCCCCCCCCCTTCAACTGTATTCTTCGTCTGCCTCCGAGGTCACCAGATGGCCCCATGATCAGAGATGGGGTCTGCAAGAAAGGGACACGCCCACCCAGGAAGCCCACTAAACAGATTCTATCCAATGACTGAGGAGGGGCTGTACATAAGCTGTGGCCAGGTGAAAGTAATTCAGATCTTGTCTACTGTGGAGAACGATCTACTGTGGAGAACGATCTCCGGATAATTATCTGCTAATAAAGGTGTTTATTTTGGAAAGACTTGGACCGCGTGGACATTCTCTGATTCGGACTTGGACCGCGTGGACATTCTCTGATTCGGACTCGGGGGAAGCAGATTTTAACTTCAACACAGGCTTCCAACTTTTCAGAGTGGATCACGACACAGAACTTTCCGGAAAAACAAAGGGAAGGGGTATCTGTTTTTATACTAACATTGGCTGGTGTTCTTATGTGACAGTGATTCAAAAACACTGTTCTCCTATTCTGGAATCATTCTATATAAACTGTAGACCTTTCTACTCTCCCCGTGAGTTTGCTTCATTCATTCTGGTCGGTGTTTACACCAACGTGCAGGAGGCACAGCGCATGCTTGCCGACCAGACACTGTGTGGAGCGGGCAAATCCTGACTCCTTTGTTATTGTCCTCGGGGACTTTAACAGGGGAAACCTCAGCCACAAACTCCATGAATACAGACAATTAATTAAATGCCCAACCAGGAGGAGAACAATCTTAATCACTGTTACACAACAGTCAATAATGCCTATCATGCTGTCCCCCGTGTTGCACTCGGTCACTCTGACCACATCATGGTCCACCATAACAATGACAAACCCTGGTTCACAACTAAACTCAGACGACTAAGGCCAGACTCTCCATCAACCCTGAAGCATTGTGTTGATCAGCTGTCTCCGGTGTTCACAGAAATCTTTAACACCTCACTGGAGATATGCCACGTGCCAGCCTGCTTCAAGACCTCCACCATCATCCCCATCCCCAAGAACCCAAGGATCACAGGACTTAACGACTACAGACCTGTCGCCATGACCTCTGTGGGCATAAAGTCATTTGAGCGCCTTGTGCTGTCTCACCTTAAAGCCATCACCGACCCTCTTCTGGACCCCCTGCAGTTTGCCTACAGAGCCAACCGGTCTGTAGACGATACAATTAATATGGCCCTCCACTTTATACTACCGCACCTGGAATACTCAGGAACCTATGCCAGGATCCTGTTTGTGGACTTCAGCTCTGCCAGCTGCAAGCTGTCTGACAGGAGGCAGCGCGTGAAGCTGGGGAAACATGTCTCTGATCCCCGGACCATCCGCACTGGATCCTCTCAAGGCTGCGTCCTACCCCCTCTGCTCTTCTCCCTGTACACCAACTGCTGCACCTCTAGTCATCAATCTATCAAACTCCTGAAGTTTGCGGATGACACCACCCTCATTGGGCTCATCTCTGGTGGGAGATTGACCACCTGGTGAACTGGTGCAGACAGAACAATCTGGAGCTCAACGCTCTGAAGACAGTGGAGATGGTTGTGGATTTTAGGAGGAACCCCACCCACCCCATCACCCTGTGTGACTCTCCAGTCACTATTGTAGAGTCCTTCCACTTCCTGGGCATCATGATCACCCAGGACCTCAAGTGGAAACAAAACATCACCTCCACTACCAAAAAAGCACAACAGATGATGTACTTCCTGCGGCAGCTGAAGAGGTTTCAACCTGCTAAAGACAATGATGGTGCACTTCTACACAGCCATCATTGAGTCCATCCTCCATCACCATCTGGAACGCTGCTGCCACTTCCAAGGACAAGAGCAGACTGCAGCATATCGTTAGATCTGCAGAGAAGGTGATCTGCCATCTGCAATCTGCCATCCCTCGAGTACCTGTATACCACTAGGACCCTGAGGAGCGCTAGAAAGATTGTGGCTGATCCCTCCCACCCTGGACACAAACTTTTCCAGCCACTCCCATCTGGCAGGAGGCTAAGGTCCATTAGGACCAACAGCTCCCGCCACAAAAACAGCTTCTTCCCATCGGCAGCTGGCCTACTGAACAAGGCCAGACGACCCCCACTGACATTGACACTCTCTGCCCCATAACCTAACTTAAATTCTTCATAATGCATTACATTAATGCACTTCTCTGGACTTCCTTCATGCACATTGCACTTTAACTTATTAAGTGAATGTTTGCACATTTTATATTTACTTTAATTACCTTGTATTTGTAAATATACTTGGCAATAATGTTTTTCTGATAAATGTTGGCGGAAGAACCTCTGTAGTATTCGACCTTGGTTGAATTTGGGAATCATTTTAAGTGGCAATCTTTATCAAAATAAACTATAAAATGTATTTTGTATTTCAAAAATACTTATAATACTTTCAGAAGGGACCATTCAATCACTTTGGAAACCTTCCTTCAATTGATCTATTTGATCTATTCCTTCACCAGTACACACACTCAGTTGATTTAGTAGAAAATGTTTGATAGCAGCAGCTTTTCTCTACCTAATGAGTCATGTGATAAATCTGACATATGCAACCAGTTAATATATAAAATATTCAAATGTCCCAGTGATCACCCAGATGAAGGTTAGTTTTAAAGAAACCACCAGTTTAATGTTTAACTAACAGTTTGCCAATGATAATGCTTGTATTATAGTGTAGTATTGTTAATGCAGTATGCCAATATACTTGTATACTAATTTGGTTTGGTAAGGAAGGGCCTACTTTGCATTAGCAATACTGATTCAATGGCAGACAAGTCATTCACAAGAAGACAACTGATGGCACCATTATTCATAGCAACTATTTTAAGTTATCATGTGATTGTTAATCATAAATATAATAAATGCAACAAGTTACACCATATTGTGGCATCATAATGTAATGTTGTACAACACTGAAACACTATATTTTTTCATGCACAACCAATAAAAGACGTAACATAGGCTGAAAGTCGCAAGCTAACGTTAACTGTGAGGGCTGCTACTTGGGTCAAATAGTTAGATAGAACATTACGTAAATTGAATATGGATACATTTTCTCTTCAAAAATTACTTAGTAGGCACCACTCAAAAAAATTTATGTCATCATGTAGACTTCTCAGTATTTTTAATACTACTCAACAGTATTTTGATACAAAATATGAAGCCATTTTCATCAACCCTATCAAATACAAATTACAAAAACGTATTTTGGTATTTCTTGACTTGATTAAATAAAAATACAGTTCTGATAGAAGCAAGATATTATGGATAACTTCTTCCTTCCATTTTTACCTAGGGCTCTGACGATTGAATTAAAATGTCTTCAAAAAGGTAATCAGTTCTTCAACCATGATTCCATTATGTAGACACATCTTTTTCAGACAGCTACGTGTACTGGTATAACGCTGATGTCAAGTACTTCAAGAAAGAGAGAATACAACAGAATAGTCAAAGAAGAGAAGAAATTAAAAAAGGAAAGATAAGAAAAAGACAGAAAATTGATCTATTGTTATCAGCCAATCAGATGTTTTGACACATGTGTAGATACGATAGTGAGTCAGATAGTGAACGTAAGGCTGTAGGAGGTACTGCTCCAAGGATGCAAATACACACTGACGAGGAGTCAGATGGTGAACTTGAGGCTGTAAGAGGTACTGCTCCAAGGATGCAAATACACATAGACGAGGAGTCAGATGGTGAACTTGAGGCTGTCCAAGGATGCAAATACACACTGACGAGGAGTCAGATAGTAAACTTGAGGCTGTAGGAGGTACTGCTCCCAGTGGCCATATGTCATTATGGCCACTGTTATGCTCCATCAGACTGTCACCACTCACCGTGTTTTCTCTGTCACTTGCAATAGCATCATCCAAACCAAGATCCCGAAAATTCCTGGTGCTTACTTTGTCTTACATTTGTTTGATGCAAACAGGATTGTAATACGGAAACAAAACACTGCAAATTACAGTTCTCTAACATGTAATTCCCTTGCATAGGCCTTGGTAAAATGCATAAACAATTATTCTGGCTACTATGTCTATGACAAGTGCACACAGAAATGCGTTTATTTTGTTAGGATGACATTCCCACAGGTAAAAATGTTGACGCTCAGAACTGACAAATCCTTTAGGGAATTAGCACAACCAGTATGCACCATTAGAGCTGCTCTCTGCCAGCAGGGCATTACAATGAGATGGCCCAACAATGGCTACATACTTATGGTGATAGGGCATGCGGTGAGGTAGTGAGCCAAGATGATTCCTCTAACACGTACCTATGCAGGGTGTTTTTGAATCTGGAGCCATATTCTCATGTGTTCATGTGACTCCAGATTGTATGGGATGTTTAGCAACTTTATAGAATGCATACCATCAGAAAGAGCGGTCTTGTTAAAAGAGTAATCATATTTGAAGAGGACCAATGGGATAGAGTTGTTGTTGATATCTTGCAGTATAGTGTCAAAATGCGATGTAACTCAGGATCCAAGCCTAAGCTCTCGGGTCCATCATAAACTACTAAGGAGACCTGATTTCAGCTTCAAGCGTTTAATGCAAATCATAATATAGTGTAACAGGCAAATGGTATACAATACATAAAACAAATACAGATCTCAGGATCGGAGAACTCCAGTTTTCCAGTTAGCTGTCCCGTGGTCTACTGAAGCTTCCTCGATAGAGAGCAGAGTTCTTTCCCAGACAGAACTGCCTTAATATCTTGCTTTGCAACTGTTTACATGCTCTCTTAGGCGAGGTGATTTGATCGTGCCTATGTGTCTACTTCCTTACAGTTGTGAGATACTGACTTGTAACAACAGGTCAGAGTGACCCTGTGGGTGTGTGTCAGCTTACTCTGTGCTGTGTAGCAGGACATAAGGGCATAGCAAACCAATCAGACATAACATTGTAGAACATTCCAATCCACCACCGTTCTCAGAAGGACAGAGAAATAGAGCAGGGTGTGACTATGTGTTTGCGTATAATGTGTCATCAAATTTTGGTGCAAAATTGCATTGAAATGCGCACCCATTACATTTCTATTCATATCTCCATATGTTAAAGATGGAAGAATACGCTTTTCAGCACTTTGTAGGGGACAGTCGTTTGTATATTTCTATAAAGTAGAAGCCTTCCAAATCTCGACCACAAAAACACTAACATAAAAAAACGCACCTGTTACATTTTTATTCATATCTTTAAGAGTTAAAGATAAATTGCAATATAAAACATGTATATCCAAAAAAGTACATGCTACTACAGCCAATGTTCATATACTGTATTACCAGCTTTAGCTGATCTACATTGGCGCCATCATTTGGGGGAGAGTAACTCAAGAGACTGAATATTGTCCAATTGGTGTTTTTATAGGTGCAAGCTCAGCAATGATTAAGAAAGGAGACATGCCTGATGAAATGTCCTAGACAGTACCAGATTATACTCTCCTCATCCACGGGTATAATATTTTTTCATCTGTACCCCATCTCTGAGTATTTGGTCAGATTATTGTGAGGCTCTGGTTAATAGTCAGAAAGCTCCTCCTCCAATTGTATGTATTTGTTAACTTGACACAGTGTTGCCAACGTTCAACGGAACGTAATTATAACAACGTTTGATTATTTTACGAACGGTAATATGGCAGCACATCGAGTAAAAACTGACAAAACGTAAAGGACTCAGACATGACACAGGACCAAAGGAAAGGGTAGGGACTAGGGGTAGGTTTGTTTGAACAGATGAGGCTTGAGGTGGAGGATAATGATCGTAACAGATTCAGAGTCACGGATTGATTATGGAAGGGAGTTCCAAAGCCTTGGAGCAGCCCTAGAGAAAATCCTGTCTCTAAAGCCCTGTAGCTTGGACTTGGGGATAATGACCAGCTGTAGCAGAGCTGGTGAGATGGTTGGTATTGGGGAATAAGATCATAGAGGTAGGGTGGAACAAGCTGATTAAGGGCTTAATGGGTGAGCAGAATTATTGTATAATCAATGTGCTGAGGTACGAGGAGCCAGTGGAGTTCCGGAGGATAAGGGTGACGTGCTGCCAGGACATGGTGTGGGTGAGGAGTCTGGCTACTGAGTCTGGCTACGCAGCACTTGGGTTGAGGAGGATAAGGATGTTGAAGGCACAAACATCAGCAGGGATGAGGAAGCTTGAGAAGGGGAGTTTTGGTAATGTGGAGTGGTCGGAAGCAGTTGGGAGGCAAAAGTAGATTTTAGGGTTTTTGCAAGGAAGGGAAAACTGGAGAGGGGGTGGAAGTTAAGATAATTGATGGGGTCCAGACCCGGTTTCTTTAAGATTGGTGTGACTGCAGCAGTTTTGTAGTTTCAGGGGACAGTGCCATGAGAAAGAGAGATTGACATTTTGAGTCATGTATGGACAGGAGGCAGGAAGGCAAGTCTTCATGAGAGTCGCAGGAAGGGGATCCATAGTAGCAGGTCATTTTTTTGATGATTAAATCTGTTTGGAGATATATGTCAACCGAGTTAAAAGTATCAGGATAATTAACTGGGGAAGGGGCTGAGGGTGAAGGATTAGCCAAAGATACAACTTGTTTTTGAAAAACAGAAAAAACAGAGTTTTCAAGAAGAAGATGTTGTGGTCTCAGTTTGTTGACTGTGGAAAACAGTCCATGAGTTTGGTTTGAGGTTGTGATGGTGTTGGAGATGAAAGATGTCCTGGCAAGATAGAGGTAATCTCTATAGATAGAGAAGTGAATCTTATAAGCTTCAGCATGGACAGTTCAACCAGTTCTAGTCCGGCGTTCAAGATGGCGGCCCATCTGCCGCCATCACACGGAGCTCAGATGTAAACTAGGGTGATGAGGATGGGAAGGAAACATGTTTTGTTTGAAGTGAAGCCATGCAGTTGAGGGAGACCGACAGAGTTGTGTTGAACTGGTTAACGAGATGTTCAGTCATATTGGAGGCATGGTTCAGAGGAAGAGCAGATTTGCATCAGAGAGTTTCATAATTTAAGATCTTGTGGTCAGACAGAATGATAACTTTTTTTGTTATTGTCCTTTGCAAGACGATAACAAATATGAAGCACTCCAGCAACAAAAGAAATGAACCCGGAAAATCTCATTCCGCATTGCCCCAGCTTCCCCCAGCCCCAATTGGTAAAGTCCTGTTCAAGGCCAATGGGCTAATTTAATTTGCAAACAGCTGGTGAATGTCAGTTTGACACAAATTCAAGTATGCTGGTTGGATAAAAAGCATACAGATAATACAATGCTCAAAATAAATAGGGGAACACTTAAATCATACATCAGGTCTCTAAGAACAAAATATATTGAAGATCAAAATCTTGTACACTACATTATGTAATGCATAGAGAACAAAATTATGTTAGCAACGATCTATAGAAACTAAAATCCTCAAATGAATGAGAGTTGGAATTAAACTCACACCAAAAACTTAAAGTAAACACTTCAAATCACAGGCTTTTCCAAACAGTGTCTGCAACTCAAAATATTTAGTATTCAACATGATCAAGCGGTATAGTTGTATGATCCTACCACCCCCTCTAGTGGCCAAGTGGCTACATCTCTCACTACTGTCACAAGCACCACTGTCACTAAGCACACGCCAAACTACAAGGAGTACCACAACCTCGCCGCTGTATTCAGTAAGGAGAGCGCACTATCGCTTCCCCCTCACCGCCCATACGATCTAGCCATAGAGCTAATGCCAGGTGCGACACTACCTAGTGGTCGGTTGTACAATCTGTCAAAACCGGAAACAGAGGCCATGGAAAAATATATCTGTGATTCCCTATCCTCAGGGATTAACCGCCCTTCATCTTTCCCTGTCGGGGCTGGGGGTTTTTTACGTTGGGAAGAAGGATGGCACTTTACGCCCTTGCATTGATTATCGCGCTCTCAACGCCATATCCAAGCGCAATAAGTATCTGTTGCCCCTTCTCAGTTCCACCTTCACCCCCTTCAGAGAGCTTCTGTTTTCACCAAGCAGGATCTGCGCAACGCCTATCACCTGGTGCACATCCGAGAGAGCGATGATTGGAAGACGGCGTTTAACATACCACTGGGGCCTTTCCCCCCTGGGGCCTTTCCAGGCCTTGGTTAACGATGTCCTCTGGGACATGATTAATCGATTTGTCATTGTTTACCTCAACGACATCTTTATTTTTTTCACGCTCCCTCCAAGAACATACCCTACATGTCCGTCAGGTACTCGAGTGCCTCCTCCGCAATCGCCTTTTTGTGAAACTTGAGAAGAGCAAGTTCCATGCCTCCACTGTCTCTTCCTGGGCCACATTCTCTCGCAAGGGCGAGTGGAGATGGATCCCGCAAAGGTTGCGGCTGTCACTGAGTGGCCATCTCCCACCAACCGGAAAACAGCTCCAACGTTTTGGAACTATAGCCAGGTCGCCGCACCACTCACCTCCCTCACCTCTTCCAGATCCTCTTTCGCTGGTCCCAAGGGGCGGAGAACTCTTTCCAGGAGCTCAAGCGTGGGTTTTCCTCCTCTCCCATCCTTACTCAACCGGATCCGGCGTTGCAGGATCTCGGAACACAAAACCGGACGCGCTCTCCAGGATCCATGCTCCAGAGGAGAAGGAAGACGCTCCCGACACCATCCTTCCTCCCTCTTGTCTCCTAGCGGGCATCACTTGGGAGATAGAAAACACCATACGTCGTGCTCAACAGTTACAGCCAGACCCAGGGACTGGACCACCCAATCGGCTCTTCGTCCCTGATCTGGTTAGGGTCACCAGTCTTCCTCCTTCCAACGGCATGACCACCTCCATCCTTACTATGGTCGACCGTTTTTCCAAGATGGCACATTTCGTGGCCCTGCCCAAGCCTCCTTCCGCCCGAGAGACAGCTGACTTCCTGACTTCCCACGTCTTGCACTTCCACGGCATTCCCCGGGATGTGGTTTCGGACCACAGACCCCAGTTTGAGAGGCAGCCTCAACCCCGCTCGTACATCTCAGCACATTCATCCTTCCTCACATTGTGCGTTTGGATCCCCAACCAGCCCTCCGTTCCACCCGATCCCTTACACATATAGATCGCAAGAGTTCTCTTTAAGAAGTATTTTGTTATCTTCCAGGAGCATATTCATGAAGTCTTTGCACTTCTTAAGGGGATGGGGCTTGTTATGAATGGGACATTGGTAATCAGGACGGGTTTAGGGGTACTGTCTGTGGATGACACGTTTGTTTTGTGAACAGCTTCCCTTCAAACAAAGCTTTAGAAGAAAGAAAATAGGGAAAGGCGACACCATGATCTCTCTTGCACTTTGATCCTTGCAACATCCACTTGTCTTGGAGATGGAATGGCAGCTTGTCAATGATGGGCTAAACATCACTGCAACTGATGAACGTGCAGATCGTGAGCTAGAGGAGACAGACCTTATACCAAGGTCATCTTTTTTTTTTTCTTTCAGCAGTATCCTCCATATCTCCTCGAGACAAGGCTATAGGAGCTCCGTTCAGTTCATGTGCTGACAGGTGTGGCTAGGACAGTTTTGTGCTCATAGCTTTAAGTGCGTGGACATCTTTTCACTATTTTGTCCTCGCTGAACATACGTAAGTATTAAGATGTCAACCAACTATATACTTAAAAGTCATCACACAATGATAAGAATAATCTTCCTAATCACAGATGACGCAATTTAAAGAGCTTTTAGCACCAGAATGACAAAGGATGTAAAGCAAAAACACATACTACACTGGAAGCAACTAAAGGATAACAATGCTTCCTGCTTTCAAATTCCTGTTCAGAACTTTCTGTTTCAAAATAAAGGTATAACAGAAAGTCCACTAATCATAGATCATATAAAGGGACACAGGGTCCAGAACATTATGTAACACAATATTTGTTCCTTGGCAGTAAGTATTGTTTCATAATTGCCTGCGCTTAAAAAGTATTGACAATGGCAGCTATTCCCTGCAAAAATACAGTATTTCCTGGTGGAAGAGCTCACCTTGCTCCTCCAAGTCTCGTTCTTCTTTGAGGGACATCCTAAAGCCTATTGTGCCAGAGTTCTCTACCAGAGTCTCCATAGTTTTGAGCCTTGTGATTGAAAGGGAACCCCCGAACCACACAAAGCTGTTCCAAGCCACTCTATACTTGCTATTGAGCTTATTGGGGAATTCATTGCACTATGGCAGTGTTTCTCAACAGGGGCCTTTAGAGGACGACGGGGGGCGCTAGATGCAATATTTTGATGAGGGGGGCGTTGAGCTGGTTTAGTGGGGGGCGATTGTAATAAGGCAAGTTTACACCGAAGATTCACGAGAATAGGAGTTTTCACAATAGGAGTTTTAAGCTACTTGCAAAAAACTGTGGTCTGGATTATAAAACCTGCCAGTTGACGAGAATGGACAGTGTATGGAACCTCTTCTATACAGTTTTTCCTGTCAGCATCTTGTGGCGCAGCTCTGTGCTGCCTTCACAGGAATGGGACGTCAGAGTATCATCTAAAGAATTTCATCTGAATGGAGTTTACTGTGTAAACTCTGGAAAATGGACACTCTTTTTCTTGGTATTTCCCATGGAAGAATTTCTTTCTCTTAAAAGGGTTAATTTCTCTAAGTGAAACACCTGGAATGCCTTGTAATCACAGTGGTTACACATTTACAGTGGGGAGAACAAGTATTTGATACACTGCCGATTTTGCAGGTTTTCCTACTATAAAGCATGCAGAGGTCTGTAATTTTTATCATAGGTACACTTCAACTGTGAGAGACGGAATCTAAAACAATCAAGAAAATCACATTGTATGATTTTTAAGTAATTCATTTGCAATTGTTTGCAATTACAGAGATCATACGTTTTCTGTAGTTCTTGATTAGGTTTGCACACACAGCAGCAGGGATTTTGGCCCACTCCAGACCTTCTCCAGATCCTTCAGGTTTCGGGGCTGTCACTGGGCAATATGGACTTTCAGCTCCCTCCAAAATAAATTCTATTGGGTTCAGGTCTGGAGACTAGCTGGGCCACTCCAGGACCTTGAGATGCTTCTTACGGAGCCACTCCTTAGTTGCCCTGGCTGAGGGTTACGGGTCGTTGTCATGCTGGAAGGCCCAGCCATGACCCATCTTCAATGGTCTTACTGAGGGAAGGAGGTTGTTGGCCAAGATCTCGCGATACATGGCCCCATCCATCCTCCCCTCAATGCGGTGCAGTCATCCTGTCCCCTTTGCAGAAAAGCATCCCCAAAGAATGATGTTTCCACCTCCATGCTTCACGGTTGGCATGGTGTTCTTGGGGTTGTACTCATCCTTCCTCTTGTTCCAAACACAGCGAGTGGAGTTTAGACCAAAAAGCTCTATTTTTGTCTCATCAGACCACATGACCTTCTCCCATTCCTCCTCTGGATCATCCAAATGGTCATTGGCAAACTTTAGACAGGCCTGGACATGTGCTGGCTTGAGCAGGGGGACCTTGCGTGCACTACAGGAATTTAATCCATGACGGCGTAATGTGTTACTAATGGTTTTCTTTGAGACTGTGGTCCCAGCTCTCTTCAGGTCATTGACCAGGTCCTGCCGTGTAGTTCTGGGCTGATCCCTCACCTTCCTCATGATCATTGATGCCCCACAAGGAGAGATCTTGCATGGAGCCCCAGACCGAGGGTGATTGTCCGTCATCTTGAACTTTTTCTGTTTTCTAATAATTGCGCCAACAGTTGTTGCCTTCTCACCAAACTGCTTGCCTATTGTTTTGTAGCCCATCCCAGCCTTGTGCAAGTCTACAATTTAATCCCTGATGTCCTTACACAGCTCTCTGGTCTTGGCCATTGTGAAGCGGTTGGAGTCTGTTTGATTGAGTGTGTGGACAGGCGTCTTTTATACAGGTAACGAGTTCAAACAAGTGCAGTTAATACAGGTAATGAGTGGAGAACAGTAGGGCTTCTTGAAGAAAAACGAACATGTCTGTGAGAGCCGGAATTCTTACTGGTTGGTAGGTGATCAAATACTTATGTCATGCAATAAATAGCAAATTAATTACTTAAAAATCATACAATGTGATTTTCTGGATTTTTTTATTCCGTCTCTCACAGTTGAAGTGTACCTATGATAAAAAAGACACACCTCTACATGCTTTGTAAGTAGAAAAACCTGTGAAATCGGCAGTGTATCAATTACTTGTTCTCCCCACTGTACAAGAGGGATATTCCGCTGCCGGAGTTCCCCTGAAAGCAACCTAACGTCCAGCATTCCAACCCACATTTGGCTTTGTTGAGATGATACAAATGGCTTTGTTGAGATGACTGCAGTGCAACTTAGCCAAAGCATATGAACACAAACTAGCCTATAAAATTAAACATGAACAATATTCTGTAGACAGAATACCTGCCAAGCCTATCGCAGCAACACCATCAACCAGGATAAATTGTGCAACTTTTCTAAGATGCGTTATAAATCGCACTTGTGGCAAACTTTAAAGTCTTCATTAAACATTAACATAATTTATCTTTAATTAGTCTAGGAATAAAATCAAAGGTGAAAACATGGAACATGCTAAACAGATTTTCTGATAAATGAATGTATCTTAAAATGTCTGATTTCCTATTTTAAAAGGTCTTAAAAGTTTTGTCAGCACTGTAAGGTGACGCCAAAAAATTAAGTGTTTTTAACTTTGATCGTGCGGCATTCATTATGTTAGATGTCAACAAGACACTTGTAATGGTTGGCTGCTTTTCTCCCAACACTGATGTTCGTAAGGTAGATAGCTAGCTAAAACAAAGCTGGCAATATAGCGAGCTACATAGTAGAGATTGACCACTAACGTTCCCGCAGGTAGCATGGGAAAGTACAAATTAGTGTCACTCAGAAGTGGTTGAACAACAGCTTTGTGATTGAAATCTGTTGAAGGGAAAGAAACTAAGCCGACTGTGTTTTTTTAAGAAGTTTTTTAAATGTGGCACAATTGTGGAATCCCATATGAAAAGTGAGTGAGAAATGCAAAAACAACCAAAATGCTGTGAAAAGCCTCCAACAAACACCCGGTATTTATTAGTTCTGTTGGTTGTATCACAGATGACGGTCCCGTTATTGTTAGCATTGTTTAATTTGGATGGGGTGTTGTTGTGGAAATGGTCTTACATTTTAATGCAACATATCAGAAAAATGGCACAGAACTATAAAACAGGCAATCAGTATTCAATTAAATACCTTAGTTATGGCTTTGTATATTGTCCAACCAATGTAAAACTTCCAATGTGTTTATTGTGTGAACAAGTTTATTTCAAGTGAGGCGATAAAACCCTAACGTCTTGTTTAATTTAGATTTGACTGTTAAATTGCTCTACACAGATTTGTTTTTTTGTAATGATTTTTGATTATAACAATAATCCTAACAATAATACAAATAATAATCATTAATATTCAGGGCAATTGGCCTACAGCTTATTTGATGAGGGGCGTTAAGGGACCTGAATAATGGCTAGAGGGGTGCTGGCCCAAAAAAGGTTCAGAAACACTGCACTACAGGATCTTCTTTAACTTTAACCTTTGTCTCAGTTTAGGGAAGAAATCTTGAAGGTACTTACTTATAGGCTGCCAACTCTAATCTAGTGCTCTGACGAATTGTTTCATTAGGCCCAATTAGATTTGCAGTGGTGACTTCTGCACCTTCTGGGGATCCACCAGTGGCTCCCCCTTGATGTTGTTCCTCCCCAGAGAGAACTCTGTCCGCTGTGGCCAGTCCTGCTTGTGGTAGTGCCGCTTGGCGTCCCTGCTGTCCCAAAGGCAAAGATTGCAGGAAAACTTGATAAAATTGCCTTGGAGACCAATCAGTAATGTTCCATTTTGAAAAATCCTTTGACATCCTAGCCTTACTCAATACTTTAGCGGCCTGTATTAGGTATTTATAGTTTGGGGTTTTCATCTCCTTTCATCTAATAAAATACGTGCTGTGTCTGGATCTGCAACTGGATTACAGATGCTATATATCAAATGCAAGGCCGGCACCTTTCTCCCATAGTACATTCTGGTGCCATGTGTTCTCCAGAAAAGGAGGCTCTTTCTGGCAACTCGACCATCCAGCAGATTCTTGTCATCATGTTGTGCTCCTTGAAACAACCACAGTCTTTTTCAAGAGCAGCCTGTATTTATCCTGAGGTTACCTGTGGGTTTTTTCTTTGTATCCAAAACAATTCTTCTGTCTGTGTTTTTTTTGGTTTACCTGACCTTGGCTTGGTATCAGGATATCTCTGAATTTTTCACTTCTTAATAAGTGATTGAAAAGTACTGATTAGCATTTTCAAGGCTTTGGATACCTTTTGATATCCTTTTCCATCTTTATAAAGTTATAAGTTCCATTACCTTGTTACGCAGGTCTTTTGACAGTTATTTTCTGCTCCCCATGGCTCAGTATCTAGCCTGCTCAGTGCATCCACTTGAGAGCTAACACACCCATTGACTATTTATACACTAATTTAAAAAGGTGGAAAATACATTTTTAATTGCCATTTTCACCTGAGTGTGATTCCTTGTCTGTCAACAGGTCAAACATTCAAGGGTATGTAAACTTTTGATCAGGGCCTTTTGATCAGGGTCATTTCTGTTATCATTATGATTTAAAAATGAGCCAAACAACTATGTGATCACTATCCTTACCTAAAAGAGTATTTTCTTGCATGATCAGTCATATTTTAAAAATCAATGACAAAATTTCACAATATCTGCCAGGGTATGCAATCTTTTGAGCACATCTGCATATGTGTATATATATACATATATATATATATATACATATATATATATATATATGGGTGTGCATAAAAGCACATTGATGCAGCATTGCATCTTGTAAGTTGTTGACAATGTTTTCCCTGCATTATGTTAAATCAGGCATTCTACGTTGCTACATCTAGTGGTTGTGCACCTTCTCAACTATTTGTGTCTTTGTCACTCGTCAAGAGTACAAGATTTTGCTAGGCTGTTATTTTTGGGTTGGTTTTATTCTAGCTGCACTTCTACGATGCAGTGATTGTCTGTTCGCAACTGTCTGTCCTTGTGCAGTGGGACATGGCGGTTGTATCCTGTCAAATGTGTTGGATAACACATCTCTCTCCAGAGAGCTGAGGCAGTGCTTGTGCATTGTTGGGGGTTTGCCAAAGTGTCTCGTCATATATTATCACAGTTCACTGCGCTATGGTGCGTGCAGTGGTCAGAGGGTACAACATGGCGGGTTTGGAGTTTTCAATAAAGAACTGCTGTCTGTTCCCTCTATCATGTAACTCCGACAGTGGCACATACTGCATGTGGTTGTCATCAGGATGGAGCTTCCTAATTTAAGTAATTGTGCAGTATGCAGTCCTTGTGCAGGGGTTTGCATCATGCCAGGTTGATACCCAACCGTCTATATACTTACTCTAGAGAACAGCGTAGACTGGATTTATCTTAAAACTTAAGGTTCAGCTTCGAGTCTGAGTGGTGGCTGCATTGACGTTACTGCGGTATTGATGGTCTATTTTTGCTCTGCATGTCGTCCTCGTTTCTGCATTTCTGATTCATGTTTGTCATTAACCTAATTACGAGTTGGTTATGCATTTGTTCTTTTTATTCACATCCAATATCTTCCCTCTCTGCTAATCTTGAGGGTCATCTTCAAGTTCATACTTCACATTGAAATGACATTGCTGCCTTTTGCTGCAGCCCAGTCCTCGTCCACCAGGTGGTGGTGGCCATTCTAGATTTCCGCAAAATAATCTGCACATAGCTAACTGTTGATGTGCCCGAAGGTCATGTACTCCTTATCTGTATCCGACAAAGCCAGAACTGGTCTGGCCACCCCTCGGAGTCTGTCTCCTCTCTAAGTTTCTTCTTAGGCTCAGACTTTGCTAGGGATTTTTTTCCTAGCCACTGTGCATCAACGTTGTTGTTGCTTGCTCTTAGTGGTATCAGCCTGGGTGTACTTTGATGTTGTGCCAACTGCTGATTTTCAAGGATCTATGATCACTTGATTGATTTATGTTGGTTGATTCACATTGGTCATGAGTAGTCATTTATGTTGTGTGTTTAGACATTTGAATCATTTTGATGCAAAAGGTTGGCAGAGTTCTCAGATCTCAGAGAATGACGCGGTGACTAGTGAATCGGGGGACCAATGGTACGGCCAAGTGGTTAGTCGGTAGGTGAGTAGGTTGGTCCCATATACAAGATGGCAGTTTGTTTTGCTCTGACGAGGAACCAGGTGGTGGCTTGTGGGAATGACCACATAGTATGTGCGCACCCGACAAGTGCATCAGGGGCCGACAGTATGTCCGGGTGGTTGATTAGTATCCAAGTTGGTTGATCACAAGGGATTTGGCAGTCGGGTTAGTGTCCCTGGTCAGTGCTTTCCTTTTCCCCCAAGACTGTTGGGTCATGCCTCATCAGGCAAGCGAGGGGATGGGAAAGTATGCTCAGTGTAGATTTCTCAAGCAGCTGTTAGCAGTCTGTCAGGTTAGCTGACTGGGAAGTGACTTGGGGATCAACACGGTTGCATAAGTCAATTTGATGGCGCACCGCCATACCTGGTGTCTGGCTGTGGTTCTGTTGTTTTGGGCGATTTGTACTGCTTACCTTGCTCCATAATCACATATCTTAGCCTCTTCTTTGAAACTGTTGCTAAACAACAGTTTATGTGCGCAGGGTAAACTGTCATTTGCCGTTCACCCTGAATAAAAGATTGTGCATCCAATCAGCAATGATAGAATCCTTTTGGTTTTGAGTTGTTGTTGTTTTGTAATAGGGAAGTGTGTGTCTATATTTTGGGAATTGGTATTGTATTGATTTTGGAGTCTGTCATGGTGTAAGTAATAATGTTTACATATTTGGGGTGTATGTTCATGCTTGGGAAAGGGGAATTGTTTTGAATTGGGAGTATGTCATCATATTTGTGGTTATGTTTTACGGTATTGGGGGTGGGTAATTGTATTAGTGGATGTGTTTTGCACTTTGGGCCAGCATAGATTAGCACTGCCTCGGAACCACCCCAGAACACAACTGTACTCTGTAAAAAATATTGTGCCTACTCAATAGCAAATTTAGGCAACAATTTGCATCAGCTTTTTAAGTATAGCCAACAAGACAGAGTATGCTACACTTTTTTACAATTTTAGAGTAAAACCAACTTGATTGTATCAGTTCCACAGTCAGTAATGTCAGTTTGATTTTTTAATCATGAACAGTATTTGTACATTTTGATTACTTACATTTTCGAATCCAGAACTGTACTTGTATGTTTGATGTACTTAATATTCTTACTCATTATTTTATTTAAGTTCCTAATGTGATTTCTGTTATGTACATCCTACTTTAAAAGCTGATGCAAATAGTTGCCTCAAATTTTCTTTAGTAAATATTACTAGATTTTGTGAGTCAATGACATATAGAATAACATGTCGTTACACATTTCCTACACATTTAAACCTCACTTTGACTTCTTTCTGAAATGTGAACATTTCAAATACAAAACTTCAAGTTTAAATGGAAATATCAATGTTGAGAAATGTTTTGCACTGCAGGATCTCTGAACATATGACCAAGAAGCAATTCTTTGCAAAATAAACCTTACGTTGCACATACGTACATATTAAATATTAAATGTAAAAACACATAAAAAAGTTTACTTGATTTTAAAAAGTACATTTAGCAGATATTCCTTCAAACAATCCTAGACACTTCCTTAAACTTAGTACAAGGTTTATATAATGCAGTGAAATAATGAGTTTGTCTAGCAGTATAGCTAAAGCGATAGTGCACCTCTTTGCACCTTATATTCTGACAGTTCCTTACCCTGAGAGGTCCATGGGCTTGGAAAACAGTTATTCATTGATCAGAGTTGTTTAAGCCACTACTAACGTCAGCCTACTTTATCCACATCTAAAAAAAACAATGGGAGTGAATTAAACAAAATTCAATGTATGGTCAAATCATCTCAAAGCAACTACCAAGTCAGACATTTTATTTGAGTTAATCTGTCTATGCAAAGTTTAAACTTTGTCTAATTGCACCTTTCACTCCCATGTTTTGATTGGTGTTGTTAGTGGGGCTAAAGTTAGCTGAAGTTAGTAATGGCTATTTAAACATCTATGCACCATGAATTACAGTCCATTGAGCCCTTTAAGGTTTAGGAACCATCGGACCCAAATATGCAAAAAAAAACATATTGTTTCATAAAACAGTCCGTCTACTGTAACATTTGAAAATAAATTCAAAACAGACAAAGATAAAAAGTAAAAATGTGAACATTTAACATGCCTACATATTTTTTCTCTGGCAGAAACAAAAGCAGATTTCTGTCTTGCAAATTGAACAACAACAAACTCAATGGTTTAAGTATAAAAATAATTTAAGATTTCAGACAAATAATTGAAAAACAAAATCTCCTACCATTAAGGCAAGTAACTGTCTCATAAGAGAATAGACCTCGGAGGTGGTTTTCTCTACGTTCAGTTCTAAGAAAACTTTTTGAAATACCTTAAAAGGTATATTTCAGTTCATTATTGTAACTTAGGTTTAAGGCGTAGATAATACCCGTCATGAAGGTGCATGCCTCTGCAACACTAGTAATACCAGACAAGACCTCGGCTCCTTCAATGGGAATTCCCACATCCACTGGGTTGTCTTCATCGGTGGCACCTTTGTTGACAACAAAGATCTTGAGGACACGTTATGTGATCTCTTGGATTTTGGCATCCTCTGCATCCTGAGAAAATAGACCATGAACTAGATTTACAAAGCCATGGATCAAGTCATAGTTAATATGTGATATTCAATGAGAAAAAAGGGAGGGAGAAAACAGAGCTAGAAAGGGGAAGAATAGAGGGAGATATACATTTTGTATAAAAAGATCTTACACGTTTTCACTAAGGTATATGAGGCAACGGATCACACATTCTCTCCTGAACAGTGTTCCTCTGTAAGAAGGTAGAATTACCTTTATTTCAAGCTGCAAACATGGCACAAAATGTAATCAAATGTACTGTGATAAGCGCGTACCTTATACATAATTTCCTGGATTTCCTTTCATGTCACCCATTTCAAGCCATAGATTGTCCATAACATTTGATAAAGCAGCGTTTCATCAGAGGACAAAGAGTGCACAAGACCAGCCCAGATAGCCGTTTTCATGGCCTCTACATTACACAAGTTGTTGACAATGGCGTCCCTGTAATAATTTAGCAGGCTCTTATATTTCTCTGCTGTCAGTTTTCCTAATATTGCTTTGCTCGAACCAGTGAAGTTTTGAACACAGTCATCTGCATGTGACCCTTTCCATCCCCTGAACTTCTCATCACTAACCCCCCTTTTTTTTAAACAGATGCATGGCAGGATGAAGACAACACATCAAAATCTATTACTAGACCTGTTGCAATGTCTATAATTAATTTGCATAACGTGAAATGCAAACCACTGCTGGCTTGCTGGCTGCAATAAGGTTCTTCACTAGCGCTGCTAGCTTTCATCTTTGTCTGTAGAATCTTGCGTCTTGACGCGCTTGCAACTTGAGTTTACTTAGATCGACAAATCAGGCTTATTTTTTGTTTCCTCTAAAGCTTTTCTCGCATCAACCCATTGAGAGATACTTTCTATACTCGAGTTCTGACGGAATTTGCGATGTATTGAATGGGTGTTTCGCCGGGTACATTTTTAGACAAGGAAGTGTTTGCAGGTAACATGATGCAATCTAACTAACCATGTTACCTGAAATAGGCTTTAAACCCCTGTAACCAATCGGATTTCAGGATTTTTTTTCTTTTCTCACAAATCGTTACTTATACAGAGGAAATTTCCATATATGGACAAGCTAACATTGTGCTCCGGAAAACAAGCTTTTAAACTATATATGATTCAATATAAAGAGGTTTTAAAAGATCGGTCAAACCTTTGCACGGAAAATGCTAAGAAATATGAAATTTAAGCGAGATCCAGTTGACGGATTTAGTATAACATTTAAAAATAATAACGTGTATATATGTTATTCAAGATCGTTTTGTACATTGTATGATAGTGCTGTAATTGCTTTACCAAAATATCCTGAAATCTGAAAATGTACTGGTCAAAGCAAAGACATAATTTTTGTCTGGCCAGTGTTTGTATAACACATCATTAGAGTGATTACATCCTATTGAAGAGTGAAATTGCAACTCAACAGGCTTTCTATAACACTGCATTTGACCAGGATTGGTGGTCTTATTGGGCAATTACATTTACCCAATAAGACCACCAATCATATTAAGTCCACCCCCCAAAACAAAAATGACTAAATACATTTAATAAATTATTACTTAGATAATAAGACAGAAACCATATATATAAAAAAAAAACTTGACCCGGTTCAAGAAAACGTTTAGCTAACAGTTTTCTATATATTTACAATCAGCTAAAACTTGAAATAAAATTATTTATGTAATAAATACATAACTGACATAATCCTCAAAGGTCGAGCTAACGCTAGCTAGTAGATGTCGTTGATATTTTTATCATTCAATCACTTTGAGCTTTCTCATTTCCTCTTAGGGCGCAGAATGGACCAGCTGATTTGACCGTTGGTGGGTTACTGACTGCCCTGACTGCGAGCACCAAAGCATAGAGGAGGCTAGGGGCTCCCAGCCAGGACATGACAGTTTCCTCAGATCTGTTTGACAGCATTCTACCCAATCACAGCCTAAATCCATCCAATACTTAAAAAAAAAAACATCCAAATTATATTTATTATAATGGAGAAACAGCAATGACGCCCAGCCTGCCACCTTTCTCCCCGACGAGCTTAACACCTTCTATGCACGTTTTGAGGTGACCAACACCAGTCCTTCTAGAAGGCTTGCTGAGGACCCAGACGAATGCACTCTGTCTCTAGGCGACAACCGACTTGAGGAGAGCTCTCCAAAGTGAACCCACGGAAGACACCAGGGCCAGGTGGCATTCTAGGCCATGTCCTCAGGGGGTGTGCTGACCAGACGGTGCCAGGACAATAACCACTTTCTCAATGTCTGTAAGACTAAGGAGACAATCATGGAACCGGCACATCGATGGAGCTGAAGTGGAGAGAGTCCCCGACTTTAAGTACCTCAGACAAGCAGACTCGGCAGGAAAAATGGCCCAAAATCACCTGTACTTTCTGAAGTTGGGCATGTCTGTAAGAACTCTCACCAAGTTCTACAGATGCACTATTGAGGGCATCCTCTCAGGCTGCATCACTGCCTGGTACGGCAGCTGCTCCGCTTCCGATCACAAGGCCCTGCAGAGGGTGGTGAAGTCAGCGAAGCGCATTATCATTTACCATCTCCCATCCGTGCAAGGAATCTACTACACAAGATGCCTTAGGAAATCACAGAACATCATAAAAGACTATAGCCACCCAGGCTGTGTTCTGTTCACACTGCTGCAGTCTGGTAGACTTTACTGGAGCATCAGGGCACATACTTCCAAACAGTTTTTTTCCTCATGCCATGAGACTTCTCAACCAGCAACATTGAACTATGATAATATGATCATTTCTATTCTCTGATGACATTCTATGACGTTCTATGCACATTCATTACACAATAGCTTGTATAAAGGTACCATTCATAGGCACTAATACACTTTATTGGCACCATTACACTTATGTTTATAATATTTAAATGCTTCTTTCATATTGTCATTACCCCATTTCCACAATCTTTGAAATTGCTGCTAGTTTATATTGTTATGTATATTTTCTGTTATTTGACTTTTTTTTATCATTATATTTTTCACTTATACTTCAACATTTTTGTACTTTTTTTCTTCATTGCTTAGAACGACACTTTGACTTTTCTGATAGTTTGATGAGATATGATAGTTGTGAAGATGGGGCCTGACCTTGACATCTTACTGGCAGCTGTTTCTCTCCATACTGTGCTTTACTCTGGTTCAATATGCATTCATACTGAAAAAACATAACACAATTTCTCCAGATAATTTTGCAGTTGTGTTATTGTGCATGTGTGTGCATTAGTGATTGATGATGAAGGGGTTTACACAATACTTACTAATCTACTAAATGATCTGTAGTAGTATTTCTTTATCCTGGAAACTGTTAATAATGTAAGCCTACCTATCATCAACACACATAGGTATAGTATGCATAGGTCTGTGTGTGTACGAGTTGGGTAAGACAAGTGCAAATTGGCAGATTTAAGATAGGAATTTATTTCTGTATGTGAATGAGGGTGAATCTGTACATGCTGGACACTAAGTCTGTCTATGGCGATCACCATTTATGTACAGCATAAATACCCCAAAATCACTGGTACCCGTATTTTGCTAACATGACTCTTTCACCCGCAAACAGGATAGAATATCCTTAGCTGTTAGCAGATCTAGCATGTTTGGTTTGCTGACCCTGGCTGATTTAGGGCTGGGATTCAAGAAACAAGGTGATTATGTTTTACACACCACCTGTTGTTAATCCAGAGGTTAACATAGAACTACCTCAGGGTCTACTTGACTTCTCTCTGGTGGGTCTGAAGGTTCACTGGGGTGCTGCTGGCAAGCTGCATTAGCATATTAGTATGAACAGAATGAATAATGGGTAACATGTTTGACCAAGAGAAAAAGCGTGGTTAATGGTTTGATTAGCGTCATACAATGTTACTGAGGTAGTCTCATTATTGTCTACTTTTCCCTTTGGGATTTTTCCTCATAGGACTTCATATGACAGCTAATTAATGATATGTATTTTCTTCCACTGTGCCTTTATTTTCTCTCATGACCATTTTGCCTTTTAAGAAGTGCTGCCTCTGCATCCCGACTGTGACAGGTGTGCTTCTAGCAAAGGAGTCTGAACAGCTGTGCAGATTTGTGTGTGTGTGTCTAAGCATGCTGACCAGTTTTGTACCCAGCTGTAGAGCAGACCATCTGTCTAACAAGGATTCACCCTGACATCTACATGCACAGTATGCATGAGTGCGTGTGTGTGTGTGGGCAAACATACAGTACATGTGAGTACATTTTGTGTTTCGAGCCCTAGCAGAAAAACAACCACACCTCTATTTATTTAACATTCAATGTTTTTAATGGCCCGGTCCTGTGCCGCACACAACGGTAGGTTTTTCAAGATAGCTCAAGGTCAGTCCAATATAAACATGTTGACCTTAAGTGTACAACAACTTTATAACAAGGCAAACTTCTAAATAGTGCCTCAGCAAATTGTTTCCACCAGATTTACTCTTGCTGTATATTCTATCCTAAGAAATACGGTAGGTTGCACAATTTCTGGGGTTTTTGTGGATCCCCAATGTTTTACTGACAGTCTGAACTTCCTGCTATTATTTGCATTGGATACTGACAATGCTAAAACCCCAGCCAACAAAAAGAAAAAAGCAACAATGCTTATCCATGGAATCACATTGTATTGATTTCTATTTGCTCATTATAAAGTGATACCATATCGACTACCAATTATAGTTTGCCAGGGTACTGGTTAATTCCAGTTCTCTATAACCAGTTTACAATAGTGTACTTAATGTTTTTAACTGTTCCTGCAGCATCTTGAATGATCTTTATCACCCCAAATCTAATAAAACATGTTGACTTATGATGAGGGATGCAACTCTGGATTGTTTATTTGTATTAACTTTTGACAAATGCCTTCATTCCTCACTAAAGGACCCCAGCCAGGTCCTGACACATGGGAAAGATAAACAGGAAAACAATGAAACAGCTTTCCTTTCCTTTTTCATCTAGATATTCAAATCTCCATTGATAAACCCTGGCATTGACCCTTGAATACCTTCTCTCCCCCCATCTCCGTTTCTTTCTACAATGATCCAATGCTTCATCTATCTCTTTTTCAACAATTGTCCCCATCTTGTTTAGTCTCGCTTTCTCTTGATCTCTGTCTTTATGGAATCCAGCTCAAGGATTTATTTGATGCAGAAAAAAGACATTGTGGGCTCAAAAACACTTTATATAAAGAGGGAAATGAAACCCTGCTCCATGAAGAATGAGACCTTTTAGCTCTACAATCTTACATAAAATAAAAAATGTAATGTTCACCTCAGGTCTAAATCAATGAAGAGAATGTCAACTACAGACCTATTTGTGCACATGACATACCATTGCATTTACTTAATTTGTGACTTTCGGCAGGGAATATATCAAATAGCAAAGGTGTGCAGTGCATGTTTGCTGAACAGTGAGTGTGATATATTGAAAACTGGTAATTTAAAGATAACCCTTATCAAGGCAGATATATGGCTTGAAATCCCCCAAGCTTTGATTTCCCAGCAGATGAAAGATTTGTCCTTCAGCAACGCAGGTTTGGACTCAAAGATAAACCCCTTCCTTAAATCACAGAGCTGTACTCGACCGCTAGACTAATCCTCAGGTTTCCTGAGAGAGATATCAAGAAAACCTGCCGCATCGCAAATGCTGAAGTTCATAGCCATGAGAGAACAGGTCAATTGACAAATCAAAAATGCAGTTCCATGTTTTGAAAAGCTTTCATTAGACAAATCTTTAACCTTAACTGCTTAGAATGAAAGAAATCCAAAGAGTTGGATTTATCTAGGGACAATGTCCCTAGATTTTGATCTGAAAAAGGTCTGGTTTGCCTTTTTTTCCATGGTTGATTCATGCTCGTCCCTCTACAGCAGTAGTGTGGACTAGGAACATTGTAACATGACCTAGCCATGGGCAATGTAACTGCTGTAGAGGGTCGGATGGTTTTAACCAAAGTTACATCAGTAAGGATTAAGGTTATCAGTACAGGCTTTAATGCACAATGACAAAAGCACTCTTGCTCTCAAAAACCTGTATTCACTGCTACCTCTCTGTCAGTAAAACACCCATACAGATGCCCTGACATACAGATTTAGATACAAGAGAATCATTGGTCCGCTAACGCCAACACCAGGTGTGACTGTAAGGTTCAGGCCTCCTGCTTTTAAAGATAGACTGAAAGGCGTGTGTATTTGTGTGTATGTGTGTATTACACTCAAGCATGCATGTGATTTGTGTCCCTCCAAAAACCCTGTGCCCTCGAGGGAATGGCCATATGTTACAGCCAAACTGAGAGACACCATATCATCCCATGTCTCCCCAGTCCTTACTCCCCCACTCATGTCCCATCTACCCCTCCCTTCTGAAGTCTCCCTGTCTCCTCTCTGATCCTTCTATCCAATGTACATGTGAAATGTACGCTGAGAAAGAAAGAACGTTTGTACTAATCCTTTTGGGTTGATTGTAGAAACCTCTTCCACAAGGAGTCTAAACGTTTTCTACATGAAACCAAGCAAGGTTCAACTGAGAACTCTTTTGGAACACATTCTTATTAAGTTGTAAACAGGAATGCCAGTGTCTGATTTATCTAGTCTAGAGGTTAGGGAAGCATGGTCAGACTGAAGATGAGTAGAACCAGCTGCACCTTATTTAGAATGTATATCCAGATTCCATTATACAAAAACCTACCAGATGCACATTTACTGTACATGCACAAAGACATTTATGGGCATTTGTGTGCATTTGCACTTACACACATGGACATACACACTAATGCACAGAGAATGTTATAGACATGGAAAAGGCCCAAAAATGCAATACACTCCCTTTATGTAACTGTTCGTGTAAAGGGGGAAAAAAACAGCTCTTTTTCTAGACAGGGAGGTATTTATACTGGTCTACAGTGTGTCTGCAGGCTTGCACTAGAATGTTGCTGTGAATGGGTGATTGCTTCTACTGCTCTGTCTCCTCCCTCACTGCCAGGGGTCGTGTGTGTATGTGTGAGGGGAGAAGTCACTTTTGAATAGGTCAGTACTTGTTTTCATGACAGTAGATCTCAACATGTTACGCACCTATATTTTCTTACTTTCTCAGGAAAGAGCAACAGAGCATTATCTGTTAGCATTTTCTTGCATTTCTAAGATGACCGTGTGCTTACGTATCTTTTGTGGTAGAATTATTTGTGTTTTTATAGGTAGATATTGGAGAGGTACAAGCTAAATAGAGTACAAAGAGAATACAAGCCCACATACCTAGACTTGCGTACACACACACTCATGCACACACGTTTACACACTGGTTATGTCAGAATGCAGGCAATACTACAGTGTAAGAGAAGGGTAAGAGGAAGCATATTTTGAAAGAAAGAATCCCAAAAGGTTATAGTCATACTAATGAGAGGTAGAGGAGTGAGAGAGGACATTATTAGGAAAAGTAAAATTTTACTTCGAGATTGAGAGCATGTAAGATGGAGGGACAGAAAGTGAGGGTGAGAGAGAGAGATTGGCATCAAGGGTTCTTTTCTCTCTGCCGTAGGGGTTGAATATATTTTCCGTCACTGCGTGTTGTAAAAATAGAACAAGCACATTCCTTTATGCCCACACGGATCATACTTTCTATTAATATTGTCCTTTATCCGAGTAGAATATCTTCAGTGAGAAACTGTGGCACTCCTGGTCTCAACTTGCTGGTATAGGAATCAACAGTATTGCAGACATCATACAACATATATATATTTTTTATGTTTTACAAAAAATAACATTAGTGTGTACATTAGACATATACGCAAGACAAGGGGGTCAGGATATTGAGTGAACCTCATTCTGTTTTTTTTATTAGCCTAGCTTTAAACTATAGCAGCCTACATACTAAACATCATAGAATGGAAAGGAAAGTATTCCATGTAATGTATTCCAATGTTAAATCATGTTCTGTTTTTCTTCAGGACAAAAGATTCAAGGGCTAGCTGGGTGAATGCCACATCTAGTAGGTTAATGGAGAGGAAGAAAAAGATAGATATTGAGTGTTTGTCCACATGTTCATGCCCCCAGTGAGGTGTATATCTAGGTGTAAGAAGGTGTGTCTCTGGACCAGTCACTCAGCCTTACTACAACTGGTCACTATCGCCAACCATAACCGTTCCAAAATTATCTTTGTGCTTCTGGCAGGGATTTCGTGGGCTCTCAAAGTCCCAGCTCACACACACTGCATACACAACAGCTTCCATGTTCATACCCGCCAGGCATAAATCACCAGCAGCATGCCAGAACCCATTAATCAGGCCCTCATACCCGGGCCCTGTCAATCCCCAACCCTAGGCCCGAAGCCAGGGCCTCGAGTTCCAGGCTCCCCGCCAGCCTGTCATGGTCCTGGGCTGCAGGCCAGCCCTCCATCAGCTTTGAAGTGAGCAAAAAAGCTAAATGGCTGTAGAGGAGAGGCCCCTCGGCACACAAGTTACAAAGAGCACTGAGTGGGTCAGTAAGCACCATGGACAAACTGAGACTAAACCAACTTAATGACAACCCCCAAGCACACACAAAGAGAAGCAGACACAGACAGAGACAAACAGACAGACAGCAACCACACATACTGACTTACACAAAGAGAAACAGACACAGAAAAAAACAGATAGACAGACAAGACAGAAAGACCAAAAGATACCACACAGACAAACACAAAGAGAACACAGAGAAAGACAAACAGAGATACAAACAGATACACAATAAAAGATGGACAGGCCGACCGCAAATGACAGACACAGACAGTCAGAAACAGAAAAAAATTACTGTAAAAGAACCAAACAAACAAAAAGACAGACAGACCAAAAAACAACCACAAAACAAGACAGACACACAAAAGACAGACACACCGCCACTGACTGACTGATCAAAAGACATACATACAGTGGGGCAAAAAAGTATTTAGTCAGCCACCAATTGTGAAAGTTCTCCCACTAAAAAAGGTGAGAGATGCCTGTACTTTTCATCACAGGTACACTTCAACTATGACAGACGAAATGAGAAAAAAATCCAGAAAATCAAATTGTAGGAATTTTAATGAATTTATTTGCAAATTATGGTGGAAAATAAGTATTTGGTCACCTACAAACAAGCAAGATTTCTGGCTCTCACAGACCTGTAACTTCTCCTTCAAGAGGCTCCTCTGTCCTCCACTTGTTACCTGTTTTAATGGGACCTGTTTGAACTTGTTATCAGTATAAAAGACACCTGTCCACAACCTCTAACAGTCACATTCCAAACTCCACTATGGCCAAGACCAAAAAGCTGTCAAAGGACACCAGAAACTAAATTGTAGACCTGCACAAGGCTGGGAAGACTGAATCTGCCATAGGTAAGCAGCTTGGTGTGAAGAAATCAACTGTGGGAGCATTTATTTGGAAATGGAAGACATACAAGACCACTGATAATCTCCCTCGATCTGGGGCTCCACGCAAGATCTCACCCCGTGGGGTCCAAATGATCACAAGAACGGTAAGCGAAAATCCCAGAACCACACGGGGGGACCTAGTGAATGACCTGCAGAGAGCTGGGACCAAAGTAACAAAGCCTACCATCAGTAACACACTATGCCGCCAGGGACTCAAATCCTGCAGAGCCAGACGTGTCCCCCTGCTGAAGCCAGTACATGTCCAGGCTCGTCTGAAGTTCGCTAGAGAGCATTTGGATGATCCAGAAGAAGATTGGGAGAATGTCATATGGTCAGATAAAAACAAAATATAACTTTTTGGTAAAAACTCAACTCGTCGTGTTTGGAGGACAAAGAATGCTGAGTTGAATCCAAAGAACACCATACCTACTGTGAAGCATGGGGGTGGAAACATCATGTTTTGGGGCTGTTTTTCTGCACAGGGACCGGGACGACTGATCTGTGTAAAGGACAGAATAAAAGGGGCCATGTATCGAGAGATTTTGAGTGAAAACCTCCTTCCATCAGCTAGGGCATTGAAGATGAAACGTGGCTGGGTCTTTCAGCATGACAATGATCCCAAACACAGCTCCCGGGCAACGAAGGAGTGGCTTCGTAGGAAGCATTTTGGGGTCCTGGAGTGGCCTAGCCAGTCTCCAGATCTCAACCCCATAGAAAATCTTTGGAGGGAGTTGAAAGTCAGTGTTGCCTAGCAACAGCCCCAAAACATCACTGCTCTAGAGAAGATATGCATGGAGGAATGGGCCAAAATACCAGCAACAGTGTGTGACAACCTTGTGAAGACTTACAGAAAACATTTGACCTCTGTCATTGCCAAGAAAGGGTATACAACAAAGTATTGAGATAAACTTTTGATATTGACCAAATACTTATATTCCACCATAATTTGCAATTACATTTATTACAAATCCTGCAATGTGATTTTCTGGATTGTATTTTCTCATTTTGTCTGTCATAGTTGAAGGGTACATATGATGAAAATTACAAGCCTCTCTCATCTTTTTCAGTGGGAAAACTTGCACAATTGGTGGCTGACTAAATACCTTTTTGCCCCACTGTATATACAGACACACAGAACAATATACTTAGACAAGCTGTCTGTTCTCGGGTCAGTAGCCAGAAAAAGATTTTGGGGAAGGATTTTTTGGTTTGGATTAAACTTTCTGTTGCATATGCTTCTCGTTAAACAAGTAAATTTATGCTTGAAATATGTTGTATTCTAATATGATTAAGTGGCCGTAATTGTTTGAATTAGAGACTTTGGAATGGTCTACCTAATTAACACAGCAATAAATGCAATTTTCTTTATTGTTTCACATGCTGTAATTCGTCAGATTTTCATCATGTTATGGGTTGAAACACGCTGTTTTATGGCAGCACCATGGTGGGAGATTGATTGTATTTGAAGAGAGCTGGCAAAGAGATCTTGAATTATATCTTGTTTTAAATTAGAGTGCAAAATCTCATCTGTATTATTTGTAACAGTTAGAGACACGCAGACACTAGCACACACACACACACACACACACACAAACAGTCAGTTCTTTCCACACTGATTTACAAGAGGGATTGGTAACAACAAAAAGATAACATTAACATCCTGTTGATAAGTATGTAAAGGTTGATTGACAGTCGCTAAGGGTTTGTAGGCAATATAATTCATAGAAACAATTTGACATTCTGATCTAATCAGAACCATTGTTTGGGTAACGATTTTATGACCTCCTCTCAAGGGATGTTACAGTTGGGGAAAATTGCATTATCAAAATACATTATGTGCTTAACCAATGTATCACCTTTTTTAGACAATATTATACTGCAATGATAAACCTTTGCAATAACAATCTTTGTTCTTCATTGAGTCAAACTCACCAGACAAAACTCCTTTCTTCTCACTCAATTCTTTGCTCAACCTCTGTCTATAGTTCTTTCTATTCCCATCTCTGTCCATCTCTGTATCTCACTCTTTCCTTTTATGTCTTATTGTTTCTCTTCACTTCAAAACAATCTGTCTTGTTCTCTCTGTCTGTCTGTTTGTCTGTCGGTCTCTGCCTCAATCTCTCAGAATGTCCTATTAATGGAATTTTGCTGAGACAGAATCAATTGTTCATGAAGAGCGTAGCGGCTTGACCAGAGGGGCTACTGAATTTATACACCCCACATAGTTCTCATTTCCACAATTTTCTCTCCTCTCTTTAAATAATATACAGTATACACATACTCAGCAACACATCTTTAAACAACAATAAAATAACTGTAAAAAAGATAGTGAAAGGGCAGCATGCCTACACTTTGGATACCAAAGCAATATTATCAGCATCATCAATGAAACACTTACAGCCCTTAGTTAGTTTGGAAATGAAGAAAGAGGTGGAGTTTGTATATTCTGCATGCCCCCAGTAAGCCTTAAAATTATAATAAAATAAGTGGGAGGCAAAATGTTCCTGCCTGAAAGGTTACATATCATTCAGTTAAAAGGTATAGTTAACTTGAAATGTGAAATATACCAGGATTAGGCGTAATCTGTACAGATGGATTTTCACCCTTTGGTGATATTGGTGTTAGCTTTATGAGACCTGGTGGGATATTACCTGTATATCCAGCTGTTCAAATTTTCCATTCATCGAAGTGTTTATGTATCCACAGTGAGCCAAGTGTAATGTCTGAGGTTAAACACCTCATTTCATTAAGGTGACTTTAATGAGCTTGCTAACTAGCTTGCCTGTCAGTCAGCGCAGTGGTTAGCTGCCCAGTTAAAGTAGGGTGAAGAATACACCCTAAGCACTGTTTATACCTGCCATAACATGTGTTCTGTCTGAATTCACATTTTCGATCAGAAAACAAAGCTCTGCAATGCTAACGTAGTTTGAAGATTGCCATACAACAAACCACTGTTTTGGTCCCTTTCCTGTAATAGCTTGAAGCACAGATAATATGTGTAGGTATATGAGAGCCAAGTCTTGCATAGTGGTTATCACAATATCTGTGGTACTGCTTGTATCAAAAATAACTTTGTTGGGTCTAGTTAAATGTAATTTAGCTGGGTCTAATTGCAAGCGTCCAACATCAGGTTCAGGTTGAACCAGCACGTGGCTAGAGTTAAGGGTTAAGGTTAAGGTACATGAACTGTGTACATGAAGCTAGGATTAGCAGGGCACCAAAGTTGTACTTGGATCTGTATTCTGTATTTGCAATGATTTTTTAAAAGTAGCTATACGTTCACAGACTTTTCACCAACAAAAATAATTTAACTTTTAAATGAAATTTTAAATCTAGCCCATTGATATTTTATTTTCCCACTTTTCTGTCTAATTAGGCAGAATATTTATAAACGAATCTTCATTCTTTAATGCTGCTAATCAGACTGGATGAAACCCTAAGTTTAAAAAAAATGATTTTATAAGTTGCAGAATATTCCCAATCCTTGATATCCTTCTTCTGGTGTTATGAACTGCCCTCTTCAATTCAAACCTCAGGTTTTCAATGGGGTTTAAGTCAGAGATGGCTAAAGCCAAGTAACTGTTTCTTTGAAGATTCTGATTGATTTTGATACATGCTTGGGTTTATTGTCTTGCTGGAAGATCAACTTGCGGAAGAGATTCAGCCTATTGGCAGAGGCAATCCGGTTTTTGACTGAAATGTCCTGGTACATGCATCAAATCTAACACCAAATATTCACAATCATATTTTACCAAAGTTCTGAGGTATTTTACTGCATATGCTTTCGGTTTTTCAGTGGAAAAAAACACCACCAGTGGCCAAAACATTTGTCTGTTGTCTGACCATAGCGGTTCCAATTCAGATTTAATGTTGTTTATCACACTATTTTGGTATTCCAAATAGTCTATGATTTCTGCTGTTCTGGAGGACATACTGTGTAAAACTTTATTTATAACATTATTGTACTCATTATTCTAACTTTGACATACTGCATTCACCCACTACACTGCCGAGCTCCAACCGCCTTCCTGCGCAGTTTGAGTCAAGTTTGTTTCCGTTTTGCATTCTGTCTCTGAGTGTTTCCAGGACTGCAGCGCCACTACTCTGACAGACTGGGTCTTCTGTTATTTCAACACACAATAATGCACATACTCAACAGTCAAATTTAACAGTTACATATAACATTTCTAGTTGACTGAGGATGTTATGTTTATGGTGTAGGCGTGTATAAGTGTCTGTAGGTATATGGTTCACGGGAAACAGCAAACACTGGACTTAAGGGAGATTGCATTGTTTTATAAAAGCAATTAGCTTTTGTAAAAACCTCTGTGGAGTGTTAATCAGTCAAAAGAATCGATTGAAACCACATAAAAGGCTGCTAGCATCACCCGGGATCTTCTTTCTGTTTCCCTGGGCCAGATTTATTCATAGCAAAAGCAACATTGCTGCTGTAAAACGACACAAAATTAACACAGACACACATACATGTGCACACACAAACAAAGATAAACATCCTAAACAGAAATAAAGTGATAAACACATTCAATGCAAATTATATGGTAATTAGTAAAGAGTGTGAAGCATGAAAACAGAGAGAGGGATAGAGAAAGAGAAGAATCAGATAGAAATATCCAAATAGACAGAGATAGGCAAAGGGACTAACAGATGGAAAGATAGGAAAAGACACCAAGACAGACAGAGATAGCAAGAAAGACTAAGAGATGGGGAAAGAGACTAAGAGACAGACTGAGGTTGAAACTGACAGATGTGTAATGTTTGAGTAGCCAGTGTTGTGCTCATGTTTTTAGATAAACAGTAAGCATCAGACTTCAAAGGAGAATCAGGTATACCAGCATGTTCTTCTATCAAAGGAGTTCAAGCAAAGATAATGTGTGAAGTAGGGGAAGTGCTCCTACCCGTGAACTCTTTAAAGTCTGGAGTGTGTGCCTCCTTATCTCACTTTCTCCCAGCAGCAATGACAGTTGTCCTCTTCTGAGCAAACGGTAAACAGTCACAAACACGCCTGCATCTTGAAGCGAGAGACAGGTGTAGGGGCTGTGAAGATACAAAGTGTGATTAGATATGGGTTGTAGTTTGAATAGCAACCTTGGTATTGGTTATGACCAGCATATTATATTATATACATACAGCATCCAGCCTTTTCGAATATCAATAGTGAGATGCATAATCCCATTTTGTTTCTAAATTCCATTTCTTAATTAAAATTAGATACCAAGACAAATATACAAAACATTATATAAATAAATCAAAAACGTTCAAACTTAGCAATTCATTTCTTAGTTTCATGTCTGTTAGTTTTCGTGTCTGTCATTCCCAACACAACACTTTTAAAACATACACCTTTGTATGCTGACATTTTACTAGTATCCCCAAACTCACCCTACTCCAAGATATATTCCACAGCAGTTTAATAGGCTCTGTATATCCCTCACCCTGACTGAGACAAAGTGACCATCAGCTGTCTTACTGTATGAAAATACTGTAGGTCAGGGGTCTCCAAACAGTTCCAAGGAGGGCCGAGTGTCTGCAGGTTTTAGTTTTTTCCTGTAAATTGGTTCCAGGTTCAGACCTAAATAACCAGATGAGGGTAGATCTAACCAATCAGTGACATAATTAATCAATCAAGTACAAGGTGAGAGTGAAAACCTGCAGACACTCGGCCCTCCGTGGAACGGTTTGGAGACCCCTGCTGTAGGTATATGCCCCTCTGAACTTATTAGAGACCAGTTGTGTGTGCGTATGTGTGGGTAAGACTGTGAATATGACTTTGTATGTGGGATAGCTGAACACTTGTGGGGTTCAGATGTTGTGTGTCCAGCCACTGTGCACCAGCATGTGTATGTATCATGTCAACTGCACACTGGCACATTGTAGCTACCAGTCAAAGGAAGCCCACACTCGGTTAAAGCTTGTGGCATGCACTTACGTTTGGGTTCCCGGTCAGGAATTTGACGGCGGATGCTGATAGCTGATAATCACATGCATCTGCAAGGATCCTGAGGGTTGACGATCAGATTTCACATAAAAAACAATGGTGTTGACAAGGAGGTCAAAGAAGGAATAATTCAATCTGGCGTCAGTCTCCCTGAAACATTTTATTGTTTCTCTTCCTCCTATAGCTAGCCTCCCTCGTTTCTCGGTTCCATCCCCTTTCTCTTCCTTCCTTCATGCCTAATTGGCCTGTATTTCACCAATCTGAAATTAAAACATGCCCGTCATGACATCACATAACACATTTTGGACATTTACGCTCAGGAGTACCTTCAGCCAAAATAGTTTCCGAATGGCTGATCCTATTGTACAGTAAACATTGCAGCCAGCCTATCAGAAAGCTGGAACTCAATGGGGGTGGGTAAAAGTTACATGACAACTCATCTTGTGTAACCAGGGATCTAACTAAAGTTAAGTAATGGTACTATTATTTGCTACATTAAAGTTTGGGATTACGCTTATGCAAAATGGAAACTCTCCTCCTCAAAAGGAAACTTGGCCAAACCCCTCCCTTAACAACAATAATTGTCAAGGGAAGGGGAGTTTATCAGGGCAAAAAAGCAATTTTTCTTAATGATATAGCACTTTCTGAATTCATCGTAGTGAAGAAATTCATCATTGGCATGCAAGCTTATAAATGACACCACCAGTTTAACAGCTGCCTTAACTCAACCCAGGTTTCTCCAAATAATCAATCACAGAAACCACAAACTTGGAAATATGGTTGCATGTTATCACAACTCTCATTGAGCTGTGAAAAATCCTGGCCTTTTTTATCTGTTTATGAGAGGTGTAAACTAATAGTCCACAAGCCAAACTCCTAATAAAGGTTCCAGATATGTTTATTTAATTAAATGTTTGATTTGATCATATTATTAACTTTTAGAATCAATGTCTCCAACGCCATCAAAAGCAGACAATTCATAGTTTAGAATGAAAGAGTATAAAAATACAGACAAATCTTCCCATAGTCAATTCTGTACACAAGAACAAATAACAGTTGTTGAGCACCAGGATAGGGGAAAATATACACAACGTTCAGAATGAAGGCGAAATACATGGCATAAATACAAACTTGGTTTTTAAATGTGGAGTTGAATTTAACCATACCAGAGCAGATTTGTATTGAGTTCGACTATTCAGCAGGTTTTAGTTATAAAATAATAAGTAATATTTATTAAAACAAAGTAGCACATCAATCCAATAAAAAAGAAAATAACATAATACCTACTTTATAAAATGTTTTGCAAACCCATATTATTCAACAAAGTAATAAATAGTTTGGGATAATGATAATGTGTTGAGAATGAGGTGCTTAATGACAATAATCATAAATATAGAGAAACTGAGTGGTATTCAAAGGTTGGTAACAACACTTAAATTGTGACATTAGTGTGGTCTGTGACATTAACTGAAATTGGGTAAAACATAATGAACAGGTGTTCTAGATCAATAAGGTGCATTTCCCTTTACAAAAACAACACTGGGGAACCAAATGAATGTGTAAAACATACAGTATCTTTACATGTGAAAACAAATTACTGAGCCTGAAAATACTGTACTTGAAAATAAAAAGCGTACAATTCAAATACATTGATTGAAATAGAGCTGTGTTGTTTTTTGGTTTTATTATTTTTAAAGAGATCTGGATAAAAGAAAATAAATACATACAATTTAATGATTTGTTGGTTTGTTGGTTAGCAGTACTATATACAGAACACAAAGTATTTCACCATCATAACCACAATATTGCCCATATATATTCAAACCATGTAAGTAGCATTTATATGTTAAGTGGATAACTGTATTTATACGGGGGAAAATGACTTTAATATGGCATATTACAGGCGATGCACTGTAATTTTTAAACAAACAGTCCTACAGTCAGGCTAACACCTCAGGTTCAAAGTGCATAGGATAAATGTATTAAAGAGGGCTGGCCATGGTGTCTGGGAAGTACTTGGCGTTGTAGGATACATGAGGAAACTAAACCAGAACAAGAACCAGAACTCTTCCACTTTCCTAAGGCCTTGTTTGACAAACAAGGACTACGGACAGCATTTCAGATTTAAAAACCCATGGTGCCAGATTTAAGAATCCAACAGAGGCTCTGGGAAACTGCCCTTTTTCTAAAAGGTGGATGGCAATAGGTACCTCTAACCGAGCATTTTCCATTAAGCACAATATTGAATTAAGCTTGTGTCATGAAGTAGAAGCAAAGCTCCCATTTCACAGTCATGGCAACCAATTGGACATGGCCTTTATAAACTGTAAGGCACACCAATAATAAACCAAACCTGGACACTGGTCTCCAAGGCTTGGGGTATCATGGGTTTTCTTTGGATCAGGCAAAAAAAGGAAATTGCAGAAAATAAATATTTAACCATATTACCAGTTTGTGGAGGCATTCGACTTTTTAGGTACTTTTACATGGAAAAATAGGTATTTTGCAACTGTATAATTGTTTAACTCTATAAATATAATTCATATAGTTTTTTTGCTTTCTTCCCCTCTCTCTCACTCTTGCTTCACCTTCTTTGTCCCACCTCTGCCGGATACACACATGCATGCACACACACAGACTCGCTCTCCTCCTTCTCACTTGCAGACAAACTGGTCTACGGTTTTGGTGCACCGCTTGCACTTGACATAGCAGCACCAGTGGAACTTGCAGTGGCATCTCTCCACAATCTGGGCCTTGTACTGGTCGTAGCCCCGACCGCAGCACATTAGCTCGCAGCCGTCCATTCCTTCAGATGTCTTATTGCACAGCCTGCCTACAGTTCCCAGGGACCCTGTGCTTTGATTAGACAGGCAGTAATCTGGGCTAGACTCCATGTAAACCAGGTCGTTGCTGGTAGGGGGATTAAACTTGCTGTCCCGCTGCACAAGTTTGCCGCGTGAGTTGAGCTTCATGGAGGCTGCACTGTCGTACTTTTCCTTCAGCGTTTCGCCCACCTTGCGGAAGTCGGCGAGCTGCAGCCAACAGGTCTTCAGACTACAGGAGCCTGACACGCCGTGGCACTTGCAGGAGACATGGGCCAGGTCCGACACAGTCTAAAACCGAAGAGAATACATGAGAATGATTGAAAGAAAAACTATGACAGAGACCGGGCTACCAAAGAAAGCAAATATTTTTTTTAAACTGCCAATAAGAAATTATATATTTATATATAGGTGCATCTTAATTTCTTTTTGGGCCACACCTCTTAATCATTGAAATCATGGTTTAATACAGACCCATTGCCACAGGGTTATAAAATCAAGCACCTATACCTGCCTTTACAAACATTTGTGAACGAATGGGTGATTCTAAAGAGCTCACTGAATTCGAGCGTGGTAGTGTTATTACAGACATTTCCCAAACTGACTGGTTGGAGTCCTATGGGACTGTGTCCTATTGGATGTCACCATTGCAACCAGTCAGTTGGGGAAATGTATTCCCTCCTAGATATTCCACAATCAACTGTAAGTGTTATTAAGTAAAAGCGTTTAGGAACCACAGCAATATAGCCACAAAGTGGCAGACCACATAAAGTTATGCAGTTATGCAAGCCTTACATCACCATGCACAATTCCAAGCGCCGAATGGAGTTGCGTAAAGCATGGGCCACTGGACTCTGGAGCAGTGAAAATGTGTTCTGTTGAGTGACAAATGACATTTGTCTATCTTGTAGTCTGATGAATGAGACTGGGTTTAGCAAATGTCAGAAGAACGTTTCATGCCTGACTGCTTTGTGCCAACTGTAAAGTTTGGTGGAGGAGGGATAATGCTATGGTGTTGTTTCTCCGGGGTTGGCCGAGGCCCCTTAGTTCTGAAGGGCTCCTTAGTTCTGTTAATACCTCAGTTTACCAAGACATTTTGGAAAACGCTTTCCAACTTTGTGGGAGTTTGGTGAATGCCCTTTTCTGTTCCTGCATGACTGTGCCCCAGTGCCCAAAGCAAGATTGAGTTTGGTGTGGAAGAACTTGACTGGCCTGCACAGAGCCCTCACCATATAACATTTTTTGGGGGATGAACTAAAGAGATTCTGCGGAGATTCCAAGCCAAGCTCTCTCTCCCAACATCAGTCTCTGACCTCACCAATGCTCTTCTGGAAGAATGAGCAACAATTTCAACAGACACTTTCCAAAATCTTGAAGAAATCCTTTAGATATTAAAGTCCTATGGATTTAGAATGGGATGTCATACAAGTACAGTGGAGAAAGAAAATATTTGATCCCCTGCTGATTTTGTACGTTTGCCCACTGACAAAGAAATTATGAGTCTATAATTTTAAAAGGTTTATTTGAACAGTGAGAGACAGAATAGAAACAAAACATTTCAGAAAAACGCATTTCAACTAAGTTACACATTGATTTGCATTTAACTCAGTGAAATCAGTATTTCATCCCCGATCAATCAGCAAGATTTCTTGCTCCTAGGTGTCTTTTATACAGGTAACAAGCAGAGATTAGGAGCACTCTCTTAAAGGGAGTGCTCCTAATTTCAACTTGTTACCTGTATAAAAGACACCTGTCCACAGAAGCAATCAATCACTCAGATTCCTAAATGGCCAAGGCCAAAGAGCTGTCCAAGGATCACAGGGACAAAATTGTAGACCTTCACAAGGTTGGAATGGATTGACAATCACCAAGCATCTTGGTGAGAAGTTTACAAAAGTTGGTGCGATTATTCGCAAATGGAAGAAACGCTAAATAACTGTAAATCTCCCTCAAGATAGCACTCCATGCAAGATCTCACCACGTGGAGTTTGAATTATCATGAGAACAGTGAGGGATTAGCCCAAACCTACACAGGAGGGTCTTGTCAATGATCAGCTGGGACCATAGTCACCAAGAAAACAATAGTAACACACTATGCTGTGAAAGACTGAAATCCTGCAGCGCCCGCAAGGTCCCCCAGCTCAAAAGAGCACATGCACAGGCCCGTCTGAAGTATGCCAATGAACAACTGAATGATTCAGAGGAGAACTGGCTGAAAGTGTTCTGGTCAGATGAGACCAAAATCAAGCTCTTTGGCATCAGGAGGAGGAGGAGGAATGCTGCCTATGACCCCAAGACCACCATCCCCACTGTCAAACATGGAGGTGGAAACATTATGCTTTGGGTGTGTTTTTCTGCTAAAGGGACAGGAGAACTTCACTGCATCAAACGATGGGGCCATGTACGTCAAATCTTGAGAACCTCCTTCCCTTATCCAGGGCATTGTAAATGGGTTGTGGATGGGTATTCCAGTTTGACAATGACCCAAAACACACAGCGAAGGCAACAAAGGAGTGGCTCAAGAAGAAGCACAATAAGGTCCTGGAGTGGCCTAGCCAGTCTCCAGACCGTAATCCAATAGAAAATCTGTGGAGAGAGTTGAAAGTTCAAGTTGCCAAATGTCAGCCTCGAAACCTTAATGACTTGGAGAGGATCTGCAAAGAGTGGGACAAAATCCCTCTTGAGATGTGTGCAAACCTGGTGGCCAACTACAAGAAATGTCTGACCTCTGTGATTCCCAAGAAGAGTTTTGCCACCAAGTACAAAGTCATGTTTTGCAAAAGGGGTTAAATACTTATTTTACTGAGTAAAGTGAAAATCTATTTAAAATGTATTTGAAAAGCGTTTTTCTGGATTCTTTTTTTGTTACTCTGTCTCTAACTGTTCAAATAGACCTACCATTAAAATGATTGACAAAGAAATGATCAGTCTGTGGGCAAACATACAACATCTTCATAGGATCAAATATTTTCTTCCTCCACAAGTCCCAATATTTATGTCTAGATACATTACACATAGTAAAACATTTTACAGCTTTAAAAAAAAAAATTATACATACAATTTAATGATTAGTTGTTTTGTTGGTTAGCAGTACTATATACAGAACACAGAGTATTTCACCATCATAACCAGAATATTGCCCATATATAATCAAACCATGTAAGTAGCATTTATATGTTAAGTGGATAACTCTATTGATACGAGGAAAAATGACATTAATATGGCATAATATGGCCATTACAGCACATGGAAAAAACATCCACCTGCAAAGGTCTCCTAAGTATGTTAATTTATGCACTCATTATTGGTCCCTGCTCCTTTTGCATGAATTACTGCATCAATGTGGCATAACATGGAGGCAACAGCCTGTGGCACTGCTAAAGTGTTATAGAAGCCCATGTTGCTTTGATAGTGGAATTTAGCTAGTCTGTATTGTTGGGTTGTCTACCTGTTACTTTTGTTCACCCTCGCCTCGACCCCAGTCCGTTATCACTCCTTGTTCCAGTTCCTTGTGTATTTTTCCCTGCTTGTTATTCCCCCTCTTTTTCTGTTCTCCTCACTTGATTTTTTATTTTCAGTCACCCTGCGCTTTGCATCGTACGTTTGGGTTCACCAACAGGTGTCTGCCAGCTAGTCTTGACAGGCTGTTGTATCTTATTTTCCTCTTGACAATACCCATAGATTCTCCATGGGTTTTAAGTCAGGTGAGTTGCCTGGCCAATCAAGCTCATTAATACCATGGGCAGCAAACCAATTACCAGTTGTTTTGGTACCGTGGGCAGGTGCCAAGTCCTGCTGGAAAAGGAAATCAGCATCTCCATGAAGCTTGTCAGCAGATGGAATTAAGTGTTCCAAAATCTCCCGGAAGACAGTTGCATTGACTCTGGACTTGATAAAACAAAGTGGACCAACACCAGTGGATGACATCACTGAGGCCCTCCAAAATCATCACTGATCCTGAAGACTTCACACTGGACTTCAAGCATGGGCCTCATCATTCTTCCTCCAGACTTTGGGACCATGAAATGCAACATTTACTTTCATCTGAAGAGAAAACTTCAGTGAGCAACAGTGAAGTTAATCTTCTCCTTCAAGAAAATAAGACGGTTCTGACATTGTCTCTGTTCCAGGAGTGGCTTGACACTGAGAATGCTACACTTGTTGCCCTTTTCCTGGTCATGTCTGTGCATAGTGGCTTGTGAAGCTCCCAAGTTTTTTAATCGGTTTTGCTCGACAATCCTCTAAAGGCTGCGGTCATCTTTGTTGCTTGTGCAGCTTTTCCTACCACATGCTTTGATACAGGCCTCACCGAACAGCCCGCCCTTTCTGCAATGATCTTCTGTGGTTGACCCTTCTTGTGGGTGTCACTGAGTATCTTCTGGACAAGTCAGCAGTCTTTCCTATGCTTGTGGTTGTGTGTACAGAAGCCCACTATTGAAGGCTCAGGGTTTAAATTAGCTGATTAGAGCTCATCTCAGGTCAACATTTCTGTATTTTAAATGTTTTATTCCAATCTTTTGGGATACTGGATTTTTGATTTCCATGACATTAAACTATTATCATCTTGATTTATGCAAAATGTTTAACTTTGTTTTATCTAGAAATCTAGAATATTATTATATGAACACTTTTTGATTTAAATTACGGAACAAATGAACTTTTCCACCTGTACATTTTGTATGAAAGCTGGCATGCACGCTAAACAAAACCATGCAAATTATTATGTGTGAATCAAAAAATGTATGGAAAAAACGCAGACACATGATTTTTGTTTAGGCTGCGTCAAAAGATCTGGAATGAACTACAGACAGCAGTGCTTTATGATCATATTGATGATCCTATTGATGATCCGGTCTGACAGAGATGGAAGACTTTGGGAGAATTGAATATACAGAGCTGTAACACACGATCAACTGACACCTGTCCATTTGACTGGCCTTTCCTTCACAACGTGACCAAGAGGAACTTCGTTGAATTAATTGGCAATAGACTTGTTCCTTCCTGTGTGAGTGTCTGTAGGTGTGCCTATATGCAATTAAAGAAACATACACAGGCACAGTGCTTCTTTTTATTGAGGTGTAACATTGCAAGTACAGTTTGTTTTGTGTAATTTTGTTTTACCAAGCCACATTTTAACGTATTTCGAAGATAATGGATCGGTTAAAGAAACAAAAGTCATTATGGGAAAACAAATATATTGAAATAAGATACATTAATTGTATTCAAGGAATAACAGCCAAAAATATTTATATGTTCACTTTTGCTAAAAGACCGTAATTTTAGGATACTTCCTGATTCACAACTTTTTTTGCTAAGCTAAGGTTTTGCTGGAATCCTGCCAAAGTAATTTGGCAGATGCTTTAATACAGATCAAATGAGAGTTGTTAGGGGATTGGTTTCTCGTAATGACCCTGTGGGAATCACAACCCTCAACACCTGTGTTACTCCCTACCAACTAAGGGAACACCAGACAGATGTTATTTAGCACGGTAAGAATAAATACGAAAATTCATTATTCCTTGGTACGAATGATTTGGGAATCATCTAGCGACAGAGTGTGTGAGTGTAATTCATCCTCACCCTCCTTCCAGCCTCGTTGTTGTGCAGATTCATCATAAGCCGGGCGTCCTCGCTGGAACCCTTGGGGTAGCTCTTCTCCCTCTCCCGCGCATCTACAAACTCCTTAGAGAACCGGTAGCCATAGTTCAGGTTGTCCCCGCAGCCTCCCCAAAGCCAATCGCGAGGGAGGTCTTTTGGACGTGCAGCACGGCTGCATCCGCAGCTCGATAGCTCCCCCTCTCTGCAGGCCCGGCTCACCGCATTGACCACACCCGCCGCGCTGATAGCATAAGTAAAAGCCGTTTCTCTGCTTCCTGTGGACAGACAGACAAGCGGTCAGAAAGACAACCTGATTATTTTTACAGTGGTGTAATAAGAAAAATAAATTATTTTTCAATTGAGTGAGTCATGAGGGCAGAGCCTGGTCACAAAAGGTACTTCTTGGAGCTTTAACATACATCAGAGTGAAGCAGACCAACCATACCATGTTGACAGAAAAGTCAACACTGGTAGATATTCTAGGCTCATTTTAACCAGATTCCCACAGTAGAAATAACCTGTCCATTTGCATCCATCTCACATCATTAAAGGGATTTTTTATTTTTGGTTTGCATGTTAGACCTAATTATAAACTTCAGTGATTCTTTTTCAGACAAAGTTCCATTCATGAGCTAATTTGGGTGCTATATTTAGACAATTGCCATTTCCCTGCTAGTTCCATCAAATGGGCAAGTATCTATAAATCTGCATGATTTAACCTTCCCAAGTTGATGTCACCCAGAACCCCAATTCATGGTGCTGGATTACAGATCCACAAAATGAACAAACTCCTTGCTACCTGCAGGCCATGCTGGATCACTAAAGCCTTTTGTTTTGCTACCTCAGCCAATAGCGAGAAGGCTGATAAAAGTAAGCTGACAATGAGGTCTGAAAAACTGTATAGCACTTTAAGAGCCTGCCTCTTATTTTAGTTAAAGGCAGCTGTTGGGAGAGCACCCGAGCACCCTCCAGTGGCAGCAGCCAAACCCAATCACTGTTCCGAACCAGTCGACAGGCAAACTGGCTCACCGCCTACTTCTCTCAGACACTCACTGTTAACCACCCAATACGATCATCCCCCAGACAGCCACTCCTCCACATCTTATAGTATTGCAGTGAGAGCGAGTGAGTGAAGGAAAGAGATGGAGAGATATTTAAGAGAAAAGATAAAACAGCGATAAGCATTGAAACCTTAGCTTATAGCCATACAGAAAGTGTTCAAGACATACAAAGTAAAGAAACATTTATTTACCTGCTGGCCTAAATCCATAGAAGGCATATTGTAACGACAATACCAGGCATACATGTGTGGGGGAGGGCTAAAGACAAAGTGAGGAACAGGGGTGAAAGAGGGGAAGTAAGGAGTTGGAGGCACTGAATGAATCTTGTCCAGATGGAAAGTCCCGGCGGCAGGGTCGGCCAAGGGGGAAAAAGGTTATTAGTTTTCTACAACTCCGAACGCGGTGCAGGAGATTGGCCTAATAGCGGAGCTGTCGACAGACAAGCTGTTCTCTCCCCTCCATCTACATCTCTCTTTCTCCCACTCTCAGGACAGAGCCTATGCCTCTATCCTTCAGAGAAGCCATCGAGTGACCTGGTTAAATCCGCCTGGGGGCAGCCAACATGGACAACAGGGGCTAACCTGGAGCTCAGCCCTAAATCAGCAGCACCGTACAGTCAGCCAGACTGGGGAGGATATGCTTATTTGGCTCAGGCTGGGCCGAGACAGGAGCCTTGTCCTCCCTTTAATAAAGGGGTGTGGGGGGACTGGCCTCCTATCCATGTCCTCAAATATTAAGACATATGTCAAAAGGGATTCTCGGAACGCGGTGGGGCCAACACAAAAGCAAGCTTAGCCCAAAAGTATTCACGGGAAAAAAGACACACACACCTACACAAGAAGCACAAAAATTAATTCACACACACTGGCGGGCACAAATTCTCATGCAGATAATGGTTGTCACTTGAGATGGTAACAGTAAAGGGTCTTAATTTCTTCCCTTATGTTGTTTCCAGCATAAAGACACTCAAGACATCACATCTTTAGGCTGAACGGCATGAGAGACTTACTTTTGTTTAAATGAAACGTGACAATTATGAACATTAAATGCCAGCAGTAAAACCACTTTAATGCTTGCTCCTTTGGCAAAGTCAAACATAGGATAGAACATGAAACAAACACCATAAAATAGGATCAAAACCAAATATTGAAACTTTCTACCCTTGGGTTCAAAGAGGGGCGAAAGATGATAGCATGCATGTGCAGACCTGTGTGCAAACAGAGCCAAAACATTTCATTTGCGTGCATGTTAATGTGTGGCAGAGAAACTGACTGTTGGAGCTGAACGATGCGCAAACACACACACACACACACACACACAGGGTGTACGTGCTCACATGCTCGCATCGTTGTGTATGAAATCCTGTACATTGGGGCTGAATGCAATTTGTCCCCATTACAAACATCAGACTCCGACCATGAAGCCAGTCCACATGTGATTTATACAAGAGACCTCACCGAGAAACTATTCCCCTAGCACAGCTGCTCAACATCACCCTATGATTACAACAGAAGAGGGGACCTCTAAAAAGGTGGCCTTGCAGTTAGAATGTTGGGCAAGTAACTGAAAGGTCAGCGGTTTCAAATCTATAAGCCAACGTGGTGAAAAATGAATTGCTGAGCAAGAAACTTAACACTTATTGCTTCAAGTCGCACAGAAAAAGAATGTATGCAAAATGACCCAAAAGTTCTTATACACTGAAAGCTACATTTGGGACATTTTAATTAGATCATCAAGGTGTAGGGACATTTTTACACAGCAACAAATGCAAAGTTTGAGATTCCAGGTTAGTAAATTCTACTTCAAGAAATTGATTTATTACAAGAAATGTATCAACATTTATAATTCAAATGTGCTGTTGCTGAAGGATAATTTTGGTTGCAAGGCAAAACTGGCTCTAGCATATGTAGTGAACCACAAAACCACTAACTAAGAAGCAGTCACACATTAACTTCCACTCCCCATTTAACCATGTTTACCACTACTTCTCAATCTGTTACAAATGCAGAGTAAAATACAACAAACAAGACTAGAATAGTATAACACAGGGTTTACAACCTTTTTAGATAAGAAAGCTACTTTATTTACATATGTTGCAAGCTATTTATTTTGTATCACATTAAAATTTGAACATTCTTCGCTTTTACAAAATCATTGTAGTCTATGAAGATAAAGGGATTCTCAGAAGGGCAAAAGGAAGTTCAGTCCCAAAGTATTTACAGGGAAGAACCAAACACATAACAACAAATGCTTGCTCTCCATGTAAATAATTTCAAAACAACACTACTGGAGCCCTATAAGGTGGTATTTCTAATATCTTATTGAACAAAATAGAATGGAATATGATTTTACTAAAACAATATTCCGTATTTTATACATTATTTTCCCAAATGATGCGGTCAGTTTAATTATTTTTATATTTTTTCTTAGAATTATTTATACATTGGTATAAACTCGTTTCCACTCACCATTAATCACAGTAATAACAGGACTAGTCAAAAGTATAACAATAACAGTAGGTGTGAAGCAAATAATTAGTTACTCTAGTGAGAAGCGATTATGGAAATGCATTCATTCACAAACATTGAGAAAATAACCATCACAGTAAACCTGGAATCACGTAATGATCAAGTACTGTGATGCAACTGCTAAGAGGAAAGCTTGTAGTTAATTAAGTTACACAGAGTAAATAAATTATGATGACGATTATGGGATGATTATAGTAAATTCTTGAGAAATGATGATAGATGTGTGGCAGCCATTTCACTGCTCTTGTCAATAATTATGTCATCATCTATCCTAGGAAACCATAGCCCGCACTGCAGTTTCATGCTCTTACTAGAGCATAGGTGCCATGAAATGTGATGTCTATGTCAATGATTAAACTACATCAGAAGAAAACATGTTTTTTTGGGCCTGAAAGCAAACATCTACTTTTTTTATTTGTAATTTCCCTTTAATAGCACATCTGGCCCTTTAATTGCTCATCTAGTGAAAACATTGTGAAGGTTTAGCAATGGTTCTGTACAGCTGTGGCTCATTTCACGTCAACGATTGTAAAAACAAATAAAATAAACAAATTATATACTTACGGATTATATACTTCTGCTGGGCAAACCTACTTTGTAGTATAGGAAGGTTTTGGGTCTAACTTAAAGTTCAAAGTAATTCTGTCAACTTAATTAGCTAGCAACCAGCGATAGTGAGTGATAAAACATGTTGACAACATACAAAATGGTAAAAAAGCTGGACATTATTTGCTAGATAGGTGTGGCTTTTAAAGCCAATAGAAGCTAAACAAGAAAGGGTTTATGACAATTTTCAATTCAAAGTAGCTGAGAGTCTGCGCGGTGTATGACAGTAATACTCAAAAGGTTGGACAATTGGTGGTGGATGAAGTAACAATATAACCCTACCATGGCCTAGGATGTTCAAATGATCTAAGGACACCGAGGCACATGTACTGCAGCAGCATAGCTTTCAAACCTGGCCACAGGTTATTTACCAAAAACTAGACATAGCCACTGTCTCTATCCCAAAATGCATGAAAATGCAGAACATGGAAATAAGAATGAATATAATATGAAACCGTAAACAGTACCTCTTTTACATGGAAATAACCTCACCTATCTGCATCACTCGACCGAATACGGACGAGTTGTCTACCGTGCTGCAGTTCCACCGGCGGTGTCTGAACTGGTACTGGCACTCCCTTATGCCCGTCTTGGCACCCTCACCGATGTATTGCATGTGATCCTGGTAGAGCTGGCAAAGCTTCTTCTGGCCCTGAGACAGACCCACCAGCTGGCTGCACAGAGGCTGGGCACCGATGATGTAGGCCTCTGGGATTAGCAGAGGGTTCATTGCTAGAGACCTAAACAAAAGCAGAGGTTGAGAATAAGCTAAGTTCAGACAATGGCCATGAGCAACACACTTAACCTATATTGTTTTGTGTTCAAACACTTCTGCACACACAGACCCTTTGTGCAACAGATCCCCAAATAAAGGACTGCACAATTGGGTAAAATGTACAAAGATTTTAGAAAACACACTGCAATGCAATAATATGTATACCGATATTGCTTTTATTTAAGCAGGAGAATATTTCCCAAATTAAGATGTTAAATGAGTAAAACCCAGTCAAATGTGTAGAAATTATTATGGGCTTAAATGATTATGCTCTTATAGTTTATTATTGTTTTATTTACTAACATAATGGGAAAACTGAGAATTCTATAACGGATGGATAAAATATCCTTTTAACAACTTAGACAATAGCTTTTGAATAATATAATGACTAAACACATCAAGGCTCTTCAAAGCTGTTTTGAATAGACTACGGGTTACTTTAATCCTCTGCCTAATGATATCAGTACATCTAATTACTTCAGGATTATTCTCTTTTAAAGAGGTACCATTTACTGTTTCATATCATCGTTATACTTTTGGTTTGGCAATACAGGGCAAAAGCGAGTATATCTAAAAAGCTTATGACCTACAGTCAGCATTTTGTATTATATCATGTGTGGTGGGGTAAGACCAGCCTAGTTACACTTGGCTTCAATGATGTCCATGCACTTACCATACTGAACAAGTGGACAACCAGCACAACATTCAAACAGCACTCACAACAACAACACACAAACCAAGAAAAGACAATACAGACACGTAGTCTGAGAAAATAGCCATTTAATGGGAAATGCACATACCACCATGAGTTAGCCTCCACCACCACCTGCATGAGCAGAGTGAGGAGCGTGAGGGCAAACACACAGGGCCTGGAGTCCATCACGCCCCCTGCCTGTGCCGAGGGACCGCAGACACGCACCAGCCGCCTCAGGAACCACATGGTGGATCAACTTGACTGGAACAGAGGAGAAACGGCCGGACAATGGGTCAGACAGACAGACAAACACACACACACACAGACAGACATACACTAGCTCAAACATGCTGTAAAATCAGAAGACAGTCTGTCTGTGTTCTCACAGCCAAATTTTATGCGAAAAGATTTAAAACTATAAACTGTATTGTATCTGGAAATGTGCACATGAGTAATATATTTACTCATATATCATGAGTGTTCTGTTGCTGTGTGTGTGTTCCAGCTTTACTATTGATGTGAGGACGTAGTCACTACGACAGTAACATTTAAATAATGTGAATGTTGCCAGGCCATACTCTGAAAAGAACCTCTATCAAACTTGTGGTCAAGTATAGATAAGAATTAGGGTTACTATTTAGAGTTAGGCATTAAGGTTTAGGAGTAATGGTTAGCTTAAGTTTATGCATAAGGGTTAATATATTGACATTAAGATTTCGGTAAGGTTACGGTGAGGGATTTTTCTTAAGAGCATTACATCGCCAGTAATTGTGTTGAGAGACATGTGACCATCTGGGCTTGTGGCAGAGCAACATTTAGGCAGCAGGTGAGTGAATAGGTTAGTACTAATAACCAGGCAGCCAAAATAACAATAGCCTTCCGACCCAACCTGTGACAGACATACTACCAAACAGTCAGTTGAGTGTACAAAACATAAGATAATTTTTCTAGAATCAGACAAAGAAAAGGCAGAGAGCAAACCACAGGGGGACCAAAATAGGTTGGAATAGGGTGGAAAAGAAATGGGGAGAAAGAGAATTGTATCACAGAAAAAACTGATGTTTTATATGCAATTAAAATACACACATTTAACTTTTTGCAAGTATTTAATTTTGTAATGCCTGTCCTATTACCTCATACGTTTTTTTAAGTTTTTTTTTTATATTTATATTTGACCCACCACTAGAAAACATTTGTTTCATGGTGATGTCTAGACTGTTAATAAAACGAATCTAATTATCTAAGTAATATTTAAGATCCTTTAAATCATAATTATTTTATTAATCCATATCGAATTGGATTACATTATAAATGTGAATCACAAAACTGTTTAGCATTTTAATGTACCCATTCCTTTAGAACACGTATTGGTTCGTGACCCAGACAGGCTGCACGGACCAACAATTTCCAAAACATATTTTAATCAAGTATAGATTGTATTATTTTAAATACATAAGATTACTTTTTGTAAATATTAAACAGATAATTAAAATCGTTATTATATTTATTATTTTCACCGCGCAAAAAGCACACCTGTCGATGTATTCTTAGGGTTGGACATGTTTGAACAATACTTGGTTATAAGCAAAGTTATTGGAAAATAATTGATTTAAGGACGATAATACAATTAAAACATAATAGGCTATATAAAACTTGCGAAAACAGTGTAGGCCTTTGCATTGAAGGTGAATAATCATTGACTAAATGATGTCTAGGTGAAGCTGAGATTTTACTAAGTGAAAATACTTAATCAAATCGAAGTCGAAGTAGCGGGTAAATTTAAGTTGACGTAGCGTGTTTAACGTTGCAAAATTATCTAACTCAGTTCAGCTGTTCTGATCATTAAAAAAACAACCTTAACGGTGAAAACTATTTCCACTTTCATTGTATTGCTGTAGGCTATATAAAGTGGCAATGGTTGTGTGAATCTCTGTTTCGTGCTTTTCGAAGCTGTAGTGACCGTTGAGACTGAGATTGTTAATATGTCAAGCTGTGCATTTCAAGAACAGGCCACGTTAAATAGTCATTAATGAGTAGGCCAAATTCATCACACACCCACGCACTCACACGTGCACACAAACACAATCGTTATTTCAGTTTTGGCAGTGCCTTTTGGGTTGACGGGTAAAGTCAGCTGTCTGGAAGTCCTCATTCTATTCTTTCATTTTAATTATAGGCCTAAAGGTAAATATAGGCATACCGGTGGTAAGCACACAGTCAGACAATTCCTAAACAAGGTTTCTGTGTGACGGAAACTATTGGCCAATACTTGTCTAGTAAGTCTGCTTGTCCCAGATGCAGGCCCTAAACCGCGTTCAGGTGTGAACGGAATCCGAAGATCTTCATTTTCGTAGCAAACATCACTGTCCTACAAGATCGGTCCCTCAAAGTTTCATTATGAGAATGGAACATGAAAGATTTTACCCGAATTTCCAGTTTACCGCTCCAATGAAATACGTTTGACAATAAGGCTACAACCCTCCGTGTGGATATCAATCCAACCATTGGTAATATTACACATGTTGGTAGATCTGTGGTAGCAAAATATGTACAATCTTATAGACTAAACAATTATTTCGAGTTATTTGTTTCTGCCGTGAAGACAGACTCAGACTCCTACGGATGAAAGAATAGATTGATAAATAAGCACAGACGCAAGGTGGACGTAAACGCTAAATCTGTGAGTAGTTATCTTGTGACTACTAATCTGTTAAAATGTGCAATATGCTGTTTTATTCAGTCAATTAGGATGTTGAAATACAATTCGAACTGTTTTCTTATTTAAAGTAACTGGAATTTTGGTTCACATTTTGGTGCTACGAAGAGTAACTTTAACTATCCACAGTCGCGCGGAGTCACAGGGACATTCCGTAGACAAAAACGTATATTAAAATTAATCAGTCAAGCAACATCGACCTATTATTATAAAAATGAGAAATAGGTGCAGGAAAAACGTTACTTATAGGTTAATAGGTATTATTCGACTATACAAACATTATGAGTAAAATAATGATTAAATATATTATATTTTCTCATAAATATACAACAGTTTGGCCCTAGATGTTTTGAATAGCCCGATTCATTATGTGAATACTATAGACTAGTTAAATAAATAAATGATACAGCATATTTAAACGAAGAATACATTAGTCATAAAACTAAAAACACTATTAAAACTGAATACTTTATTTACCCTCAATTGTTTTACCCCAATCTACTTATATTTTCCATATTAGAGAGAAGATAATGAACATAATATTGATTATTTGCGTCAAAAAAACACAACGATGCTCCCATAAAAAGTGATAGATATTATTTAGGCTAATTGTGGAAAAGCTAAAAAAAAGCCCACATCTATGTATATCTATATAATTTTATTCAACTGTGGAATATGCCTACAATTCCGTACGTAAAACAATCGCATACAATTAAAAATCACTAAAGCGTTAACACAATATTCATCAATCGCAGCGAGGAAGAGGCAGCTGCTTCGATTTAGAGGTCCAGAGGAGGGAGACAGAGTCTATGCTTTGATGGAAAGAGCGCACAAATGATAGCCTAGTAGTAGTAGACGAAATAAGAAACAACTAGAGTACACATTCAAAATCTGGCATCAGTTGCAGATACTATGCAGATACTATTTCAAGAAAAGGTGTACTTCAGAGTGAAATAATTTTTTCTTCTGAACACTTTGATAAAACGAAAAAAAATCCTTCCTTAAGAAAATTATAAGAACAAGTCCTGGGCATAACGTAAGTTTATAGTTAAACAAAACAAATCAAACACTGAATTTATAACGAACCAGTCAGCTAATAACAATCGACACTTACCAGGGAAAAGGGGTGTTTTAGGTACAATAATCCACTTTGGGAAGATTATTGATGATCAAACGAATAATTCCAGTGCCAAAACTGTATAGTGTGGAAAGAATCCTTTTATACTGGGGTCTCAGGTCGGTTGCAATCCAAAGCAGTTAGTGCAAAATCGGGGTTATACGGGGTGGTCTCCGGTATGTAACGAAGCAAGGTGGAGGTAACCGTGATAGTCCTGCAGCTCTCAGTGGTCGTCGTCGGTAGATTGGCATGGGCATTCGGCAATCAATGAAGGCGCTCCGGGTGAGGAGAGTTCGATAAAGACGACAGTATATCTTCACGGAATTTATGTACAGTGTCCAACAATTTGAATAATTCGAGCCTTAATAAAACGTGGGCGTGATTGACAAAAAAATAAGTTGCCAAGTATACTTTTGCGACTTTGTTTGATAGTAGTATAAGAGCCGTGATTTTAACTTCCAAGTTTCCTTGCAGCTTTATAGAGGTTCCAATGGGCTGGCTATGAGTGAAGCGCAGCGAAACTGCTAAGAGATGAGGAGAGATATGATCCAACAGCAGTGACACCTTTAACTCAAAGCGGGTTAACCATGGAAACATCCACACAGGGTTCTTCGCCACAAACCTGAGGCCGCTATTTCATCCTCCATTCCGCAAAAAAACGCCTGCATTCGTAAATTTTGCTATGGAGAAAAAAAACGTTACCCGCAAAAAAGTGCGCTACCAACACATCCCCAAGACCCCAACCGCAAAAAAACCACTTCAAGCTTGCCACCGTAGAAAGCACTGCAAACCACCGCACTGTTTGTATGAGAGATGGCGCGTGGAGATCAGCGGCTTTACTTGAAGATAGGCAAGTAACACCCGCTCAGCATTGTGTGCCTGTGTGTGCGCGCGCGCGTTGAAGTGCAGACAGTGTTGCAAATTCCCTCCGCTACTGTCACCTGCCTGGTTGCCTCCTCTGGCAAACTAGCAATCCCAACCAATGATGCGCGGGGAAAACTTACAGATGGCGCATGCGCAAGAGATATTATCCAAAGCATTTTCTTCTTAAAAATCACACAAGTTTTTAAGGGGCAAATAATGCGGGCCAGTTGGGAAAGACTTGGAAGTTGCGTCTAGGTGAAAAGTAAAAAAGAAGAGGGCGGAACGGTCTGTAACAAAACAAGAGTATCTATTACCTAAAATAAACGTATAAAGCACCCGCGGCTATTAGCCAATCCCTGCCAGAGCAGAGTTAGGATTTTCAAGTGCAGGAGATCGAGTTACCTCTCAGTAAAAACCAAGGCATGCAGTTCGTCACTGTTTGCTTATTCAGAGGACTCTCGTCATGCGCAGGCCTGTATGCATAAGCATTACCGTCATTAGAATAACTATTATTTTATTGCCGAACATGGGCGTTATCGCAGAACATTGGATTTAAACAAGTTGGAGGTTTATAAGGGCGCCAAAGTGTTCTTGGTTTCGGTATTGTTGTGGTACAGACTGACCGCATAGTCCATATATTCTGAAGAGAGATGACTAGTGTAGCAAACCATTATTAATTGATGTATACAGTATTTCCAACAATCAAAGATCTAGGTAGAATCCATTTGGATTCCAGTGGATTTAAAGGGATATAAAATTAATAAATATTAATTTAATTAAATTTTTTTAATTTAATTTAATGTGAGGAAAAAGAACAAAAACTATGGTGTACTTCATGCTTCGTCACCTAAGTGCTTGGCTGCGTGCTCAAATAAAAACTGAATGTGTTTTTTTGAGTGTTTGTGCAGGCACCACAGAAATACCTACGGATAAGATCCCAACAGGTACAAATGAAGTCACTGCATTTTCCATAGGAAGAGAATGAAGTGAATCTTTACACTTTATCTTCTATCAAGGACGAGAGTACCAGAGAATAACGTCATACATTTATGTACAGTAACTTCACATGATCAGAGCTGTAGGCAGTACTGAATCTATGCCCCACTGCTGCTAGCTCCTGTGCAGTGAGCATCAGTATTATGGCAGATGTTGGATTGGCTGTGATAGTGTTACAGTGGTCCTGAAACATGCGACCAGCACCCCCCCAACCCCTCATCCCATTTAATCACCAGTGCTTTCTGACTCCATCTCCCTCTTCCCCACAGGAGGAGAGTTAGAATACATCTGGCTGAGTTTATGAGACAGAAAGAATGATAGATAGAGATGGGGTTCAGAGCATGAACAGGGGAGAAACAAAGTTGATTCTTTGATTGTCAGAGTGATGAATCATTTCAAAAGATTAGTATTGTCTTAGCCTAATATTGACAACTTCTATGTTAGCTCAAGTTTGAGGTTATTCGATTGAGACACATTCTCAAGAAAGCTGAGAAAAACGGCACACTTTATTGGATGATAAACATGTTGACCACCACAACAGACAAGTTTGAGAACAAGTAAAGAACACACTTTGACCCTGCACTGTTCACACATGCAAATACACACGCACACACAGAAAAATGTGTAAGCAAACATACATACTCACTGAAAACTGAACATGCTGATTCGAGGGAACTGAAATCGTGTTGCATCATGTCACTTTCAACCACCACACAGCACAAAATCAACACCACTGTACTAATGTACATAGCCGTAGATATAGTCAGTGCTTTTGAGATGAGACTACCATAAAGCAGCACTCCTCAATCTCTTCTGAAATAAGGATCAAGGACTGATGCCTTAAAACTTCAATATGGATACTTAAACAGCTAGTTCAATGCATGCTGCAAGTAAACTATTCAATAAATCAAACATCACCAATAAGCAGAAACACACCACTGATAAACAAAAAAATCCTAAAAGAGAACAGTACTAAATCTGTTTCAGATGTAAAAAACCAAACACAACATGATACTCGTTAGTCAAACAAAGTACACCAGGGAGAGAGGGGGGGGGGGGGGGGTATGAACAGAGTTTTGTTTTCTTCAGAGGTTTTTGTTTGGTCACAGTTAGTACACCCTCCACTCAGAGAGTAGAAACCCCTAGATACTTTATTTCAGGTCAGTTTTGTGTTCCCCCTTGATAGTTAAGGTTTAAGGTGTGGAAGAGGGATGAACTACTTCTAGTTATGGGCATCTTTCTCTAGATCAACTGGAGCAAAGAAATGTCTATTAATTAGGATGACAGAATTGTTTGCAGATTTGAGAAGATTCAGAGAAAGGTACACAGAACTGTGATCTAGGTTATTTTTACAGGATCTATAGTTAATCCAACCCTGCCCCTCTCCTCTGTGTGTCTGCTAATAGGAAGTGGTTCCTTTGGCACGGTAAATTGTGAAGGTCCGTGTGGATCTGAGGTCCCTGCTGTGGATGATGCTAATGTTAGTCGTATGTGGCTGCATCTACATAAACAAACCCACAAAAGAAGGAGTTCACGCCCATATAAGGGGCCCAAAACATAACAATCTTTAAAACAATTTCCTGTTTCCGGTCATTTTCATTGGTCCTTCCTGGTTAGTTGTTTTGGATTTTATTGACAGTTGCTGTAGTGACTTAAAGCTGTAGTCATCAGGCCTTTTCAGTGCGAGCTGCAGCTCTCGCGGGGACAGCTATACTGAAGATGCTATATGACTGAAAACCTGAAATATCCAGTATCTAACGAATGGTGACGGTGAACACTAGAAGAGAAAAAACATTAAAGGCTGGTAATAGATTTTCTTTAGTTAGGGCTGGCAGACAGGATCCCAGGGCTTCTGCAGTCAGGTTGGCCCCTGAAACATCAGTGCTGTTCCTCTGGAATGGACAGGCGGGGGTGTGTACATGTATTTGAACCTGAATCGTCAGCAGCTGTAGGGAAACAAAAAGCATAGTGAGAAGAATTAATAAAACTTAATAAAACCTGCACGAACACATGAACAATTGTGTTTTAAGCAAGCTTGTTGTGCAAATTAAAGGACATCTCCCTATTGCTTTGTAACATCACTATCATGTTGCATCAACTTACCTGAGCCCCATAGGGTGGAAATCCATTTCAATGTCAAAATATATATTAATTTACATTAGTTATTTTTGGCAGATGCTGTGATCCAATGTGAAGCAATTACACAGCACCATTTTAAAACACCAAATTATTTTTCATGTGAGATCTGGGATTCAAACCGGCAACCATTTGGTTACTAGCACTGCACTCGAACCGGGTAAAATAATTGTTCTTTTTTTTCTTAGTTGTAGCATGACTGTTCTGTCCCTCCAACAGTCTGGCAAGTCTCCAGATCTCCTTAAGAATGCGTTAAATGTATTTGGCACAAACTCAAACGTTGAGTGCTCATTTGTAACCAACTCTATTGGAATGTGTCTGTTACTTAGGACTTCATGAACTAGCCAGCCAGCAATGAAGTCAACTTTTTATTTTACCAGGGTTGATTTTAAAAAACAATGATGTATATAATTTAAGATCTAGGTGCCTCATTGCAGCAAATAAGTCTCAAGAGCACGGAAGAACAGAAGGAAAACTTTAAGCTAGGACCTAAAGGCAACTATAAAGAGAGGCTGAATTGCAGAACGCAAAATTGCTTCAGGTCTACAAGGCTTCTTGCTCTCTTCCTTTCTCCCTCTCCTGGCTGTTGATTGGCTGTTGGGCCGAAGACGACTATCCATTATAGCCATAAATAAATAAACAGGCCTTAGCAATTAACAGAAGTGCCATCATTTGTTATGCAATGTGTGTGCATACTAGTGTGTGCCTCATATGTCTGTTTGTGTGTGTGTTTGTGTGCAGGAATGGCTTTCTCAGGTTACCTTGCCATCGTCTGCACTTTAATTAATGATTTTGGGGCCCAAGAATCAACAAATAGGGCAGTGGCGGTTATGCAGGCTGGTCATAATTGAGACGGCCCAGCTCCTACATAGATGGGCCTCGAGACCGCTCCTCTTTCATCTCAGTCAACACTTCAGCGCCACCAAACAACAGACGCATTCAGACCACAAGTTCACACGGCAAGCCTGACCCTATGACATGTTTGGCTGGAAGCATGTTTGAGTCTTTGGCCGCCATTTCATTTAAGGGATGTTAAAGGAACCCTTACTCAACAGAACGTGTGAATAGATTACGCACCCCACACTCTGACCCACGTGCTTGATGTAAAATAGATTGGGGCAAGTGATTCCAGTTGCGTAGCTGACCTTTTTCATCACACCCTCCCAGACTTCGACACAAAATGTCTGCTCTGCGTCAACACAGTGGTGCTACTGTGCAGTTACCCAGTGAAACTGGAATGGGTCTTTGACACTGTAGTGGTTTTTACAGTGCTTTGCATTCTCACAGTACTCTGAGAGGGTGCTCAGACACTGAATTAGGTAAGTTAACCTCTTGCACAGTAAAGTACTTTATAATCCTCAGGTTGGACAGCACTAGATAAACTTTGAAATGTAAATATTTCAATGTCTCACACAATACAGTATCATGGCTGTCTGTAGGTACAATGTTTTGGCATCTGGGTACGGTCTGCATGTATACATTCCTGAGATTTATTTTATCTACTCTGCCGAGTCTTATCAACATTGGAAAACTAGAGGACCTCAGCTGGTTTCCTCCCTTCTTGTGGCAGACTGCATAGGACATGATCCATCCCTGTATTTTCACACAACTTTTCATCTCTTTATATTTCTCCTTCACTCTTCCTACTGACATTCATACTGAAGTAATTTAGCAGATGCTCATATCCAGAGCTTATTGTAGTGAGTGCATATATTTGTCCCCCTCCTCGTGGGAATTGAACCCTGAATTCCGGTGTTGCAAGCACCATGCTGTTACTGACAGAGACCCCTTGGTCCTCTCACCTGTCTCTACAATCCCCCTTCACTACAACCATCCCTTCCCACAGTTTTAGCAGTTCAGACCAGGGTAAAGTCTTTCCTGTATTTACAGTTAACGCTGCCATAACTGACTCCATGCTAGATAAGTGTCTGACTGCCCTGTCAGCCTAAAGGCTAGGTTACAAGTGCTCAGCACTCTGTATGTATTTGTGCGATTGCATGTGTATTAGTGTTTACATACCACATAGAATTCAATTAAATCAGATGTTAGTTAGGGTGTGTCGCGGTAGACAGTCGTGTTAGCCTAATGTCATGAGCCGAAGACAGGTGTAAAGAGAAGGAAAGATGAGTAGAGATACAGATGGCTAAAAAGGATCTCTCTCTATTTGTCAGACAGGTCGATATTTATTCCCAAGACAGACAGACAGACAGGATGGCTTGTCTGCTTGTCTGTCTGCTCATCTACATGTCCACTTACCAGCCTGTCTGTCCATCTGCGGATTAAATATCGACCAAAAATGTCTGGATTTGAGTGAGCGAGGCTGCTCTCTGCTCTTTTTTTGGTCTTTAAGTGGTACTAATGTAAACTGCTTGTAAAAAGGATCCTTGCAGAGTTTGGGGACCACCTATGCTCTTTCACTAGCAATTATCCTATGACTCTTGTTCTTTTTCAGAGAAAAGAAGGGGAAAAAAACATAAATTAAATTACCGGTACAAAGTTTCCCATTCACTCCACCAAGTGGAGAGATGTAAAATAAGCCATTCTGCGGGATGGAAGGAAGGAGTGAGGGCCGTCGTTTTGGAGGGGAATGCCATGGGAGATAAAAGTGACAGCTGATTCTACTTAATATTCTCACAGTATTTATTCTCACAGTATTTCACAGAATCAAATCCCTAAATACAATTAGGCTGTGGAACCTATAGATATTGTCACATGGTTAAAAAGTAATACAATGTGCAGACAAGGGGACAATACATTCTTGTGACACTGCACTGTGCTTTTAAATGTTGAAGAGGTTAGATGAGGTAGTCCGTTGCTGGGAGACTAGAACTAGTCCAATTCAGGTCAACTTGCATCCATTCCATCTTCAATACCTCTGTACAACACCATAAGTCTGAATAATAATTTCTGTGAACGTGTCAACATTAGTGGTAATTAATATAAAGCCAGTGAGAACTTTCAAAACAGGTGAGAATTTAAAGAATGGTATTTAAAGAATGTATTTAACACACACATATTAATGGAGAGAATTCCACGTACGCAATTTTGGAATGCAATTCACATCATTAAACAGATTTTGCCATCTCCATTAACACTACAAAGTTTGTATTAGCCACAGACACACCGACATGAAGTGCATGAACACTCGTCTATGCGCACTTTGTAATGATCCATTTTACAAACCCCTGCGTCTCCATCAACCAACCCAGAAAGGCAGAACATCTCCAGTGAAACAATTGCTTCATGAGCTCTCCCTCTCTTTTTCTTTCTTTTTTTCTTTCCCTTTCTTTTTTCCGCCTGGCTTTTACAACTTCCTCCTGGTTGGGGCTGCAGTTCTAACCCAAACAAAACTCCATTTTTTAGTTATTGGCCCTCATGGCATGTAATGGAGAATCAAGCTAATTATCCCTACAGCTGTTTTCACTTGCTTTTTATGTAAGCAATACCTGGCTGATCCAGGGAGCAACAGAGAGGCCCTTCTTAGTGTGCCGCTCTAGGCCTCAAGGCCTGCTGGAATTAGAGAGCAAAATGCCAGCTTCTCCTCCAGTGCACCCCCGACACCACACCCTTCTCCCGAACTACCTCCCAATACTGCCCTCCACCACCATCCCCCCTCACCTACCCCTACCATGAACCCCCCTGACAACCACTCATGGTCGTCATTTCCACGCCATTGATGTCTAACAAAACTGCTATTGAACAATTAAAAGGAACCTGAGAAAGTGGTTGAGAGAGGTAGCTACAGAGTTTTACTATTCCTTCTGTAGCAGCAAGTGGATTCATGAAATAGAGGAACATGGGTGTGGCTTACCTTAAATTGGAAACATCTCTCGCCGTCACTGAGGAGAGATTGAAAGTGAGAAATAGAGAAAATGGGGGAAAGAATGAATGAGAGAAAGAAAACAATCCCTGGCTGGCTAATTACATAATTTCCTTCATCTGAGCAAATACACACTGAGTGAAAGCAAGTGTGGGCCAGTGGTATAGATGTTAGACCAAAAAGTTATAGCGGTGAATACAAGGTTTTTAAGTAACTGCAGTAAGTTAGAGGTGTCGTTGCAAAGTCGAAAGGCACTTATATGAGCTAGCTATGCAAATGCTGAATCAAAAATAACTACAGTGAGTTAGCGGTACAAAAAATAGGCCAAAAGGTTCAAATGTAAGCTTGAGCTTCAATGGATGGGATGGCTGGGATGGAGCAAGGGAAACATAGACCAGTCCAATGATTCTAAAATCTACTAGCCACACAGAAATTACGTAAACATACAGAATCACCACGCCTAAAATGTAACTTGAAAAAGATGAGTCCAATGCCCTAAGATGGTTTAAATTGTTGGTGTCTTTAGTGGATAGCAGATACAATATAGCAATAAATAGCTACACCACTAGGGAAAATTTACTGGTGAAAAAGGTAGCCAATCAAAATTATGTACACTGAAGTTTGTTCTGTCGCAACTTAAGCTGAAGAACAGATGGAAGCCAAGAGACAGTAACTAGATAACTGTTTCTCTGTAGGACTTCTCTCAAAACCCTCCCCTCTTTCTCTCTCTCTCTTCTCCCCTCTCTAATCCCCTGGGGAATGATAGAGGGCTAGTTTCAGGGGGATGGTGGTGAGCTCTCTGTGGTACAGCCAAGGTGTGCCAAAACGTTAAACTGATACGGGTGGAATCCGTACCTCCTACTCCCTACAGAGGTGCAGGTTGTTTTGACATTAAAACAGACATACAAGCATGTGTGCACACTTGCTCACACCCGCTAAAAACACATTATAGACCCACCCACTTCACAGAAGCAAAATGATGGTTTTGGCAGGATGAAGTCATTTAAATATTCATTGATCACTTCAAACGCTCTAGGCAAAGACCAACATTCTTTTGATAAAAGTGTTCATGAAAATGTTCATGCAGGTCCTAAGTATAGGTTTGAGCAACAACAATAAACACTAGCCTGGAATTGTATCTTTCTTTTCAGGGGTTCTCTGTTTCTCTGTCTGTATGTATGTATGTATGCATCAATATGTCAATGTTGCGTCTTTGCATATGCGTCAATGTTTTTCTTTGATGTGTTAATGTCATTCATCATTGAATTGGAAATATCATGGATCTTTAATGTTAATTTGCCACTGGCAATCTCCATAAATGTTTCAACGTCAGTGTCATTGTTAGATTCATCATGTTAGAGTGGTTCTTTGCTTTCCTTTGTCAATAGTCTGAAATCTGCATATTAACTGTCCCCTATTTAACCCCATCACAGTGGATTCATTTTTCTTTTCTTGTATATGATACCCTCACCACCTTCTTCCTCCCTATTTCTATATGGACCAGTGTTTATATTATTCAGGTGATGTTCAAAGCTCCTACTTGAACCGGTGTGTGGGAACCGAGTGTGGGTTTCAAAGAGTATGTCTCTTTGTGTGGATGTTCATAGCACAGCTCTCAATCTATGCATCACTAAAAAGTAACCCAGAAAGCACCAGTACTAAAACCTTTACTCAGAAGTTATACCCAGAATCAGAGACCGGGAGAGCAACCTGAACGTGCCTGCATCCTGACACAATCACAGGCCCAGCAAAGCAGGGGAGAAGGGTGAAACCTGAGTCCACATTAAAGCACCTCCATCAGGTAGGAGATCAGGGACGCCTCCATGCTCCAGGGGTCTGGGCCTCTGAGGGACTATCTCACCCCCATCTGGAAAGAGAATCTGAGGGTAGCCTGATGGACCGATAAGAGGCCAGGCAGCCTGACGCACACACAGTAACAGTCAACATAGCTTCTCACCCCCATTATTCAGATTGTGGAAGAGAGCAGGAGGTTGGGAAAGGAGGAAAAAAGAGAATGGTGGTGTGATTTCTTCGAGGATGGGACTTGTGGACTCATAAAGAACAAAGCATACAGACATATGCAAAGACACACATTTGTTTGCACACACACACATTACTGTCACGGTCGTGGTGTGGAGTCGAACCAAATGCAGACATTTTTGTATAAAGAAAAGGTGAATTTAATCCTTAGAACAAACAGGTACAAACTAACACGAAACTGTACACGTAAAATGAAAGAACTAACTAACATAAAACGATATACAAATAACATGTCGCGTATCCACTTGAACTTGAATTAAACGAAGGACAAACCGTGACGCTGTGTAACAGAAACAATAAACCACACCGAGTGTGGCTGTAGCCTAGCCTAAGTAGGCTCCCCAATCAGAGTCAACTGAATGCAGCTGCTCTGACTGGGGAGCCCACAATGGCATAGAGAGGGCTAGAGGCCCCTCTAGCCGGCATGCCCTGAAATGGCCAGGGGCCCGGAGCCAGGGCATGACAATTACACACAATTTAAAGCAAGCTTTCAGCTGGTAACACATGGAATGGTAGGGTGAGTAAATCAGCTCTCCCTGACATCATTACCCAAAGTCATATTTCATACAGAAGGAATCATGAGTTTCCAAAAAAGATGATTCAAGGCACACAGGTGCCTAATCCCCCGAAAACACTAGTTCCCTCTATGCCACGCACCCCAAAAAACTCTGCTGGGTCATCATATTCAATTCAAGAGTCCGGTTTCACCTGCCTCCTTTATCAATTCCTTGTTCTCTACTCATCTTATTCTCCCTCTCCGTCTGTTGTTTTTTTCTTTTGCTTCCTCTATTTCTCCCCTAATCCTCCTGTATTTCCCTGTCTTGCAATTCACATATTTCTCCGTCAGGTTGGCATAAGAAGGAAGACATGGTTTCTTTTCCCCATGTGTTTCTGTGAGCAACAAAGGCCCAACCTTCTCCATGACCAGTGGCTCAGTTCATGTCCCTCTGTCTCCCCTGACACAAGTGACTCTCGTAACACCTTGTCCTTAAGTCTCATTCTGTCTGTGTACATGCAGGATCCTTAGAAGCCTCCGAGACATGCTAGCCCACAAGATTTGAAACATGTTCTAGAATAACATAATACTGATTATTTAGCAACTCCTGTTCATATGCCATCAGGTTTCTGCAGGGAATGGGGATCTGAGGAATACACATTAGCTTTGGTTCTGTAATCTCATCTATAGATAAGATGTATTAACAAGCTTGCTAAGATTTCTACAACTTCAAAGCCAGCCAGCTCTTCTACTAGCAAGCTACTAGCTACTTAAAAATTCTGCTATCACCCCTTGTGGATGGGAGTGTAGGAAACACACCGGCAATGGTTGTATTTAACAATAAGATGTTCACTGTTCCAGAAATCAGACTCCACCCACGCATGCACATATATCTATGCATGTGTATGCCAGTGTATGCCCTATATTTACATGAAATCTCAAATGCATTTAGGATCACTTAAACTAGTAAGGAAAAATACATGTGATCCTTAAGTCAATCTGCACCAAAGAAAAGAAGACGAACTGCCGTGGCCAGGTTCAAATGGCTGTACATGGTTGAGAAGGTCTGTGGGGGAATGTGCGAGTGTGTGTGTGGAGGGGGGTTCTGTGTGTGTGTTCTGGCGAGTAAACCTATTCTGAAGCACTATGGACTGGCTAGTGTTTGTATGCCAGTGTGTGTGTTTCTGTCTGTGCTGGCACATTCGTGTGCATGTGCGTGTTGGCAGGGCTGCGTGTATGTGTGTGTTTGTGTACATTACCAAGTCAGATTGACCAGAGTTAGCAATTCCCCTCCGCTAGCGGAATGACGTCCCCGTAAGCTGGGGCCTTTTCTGGGATATACTCAAACAGAGATACAGATCTTTTCCTACTCAGCTGGGGTTTAGCCACTAGAGCCAGCACTGTTCCAACAGCTCTCTCCTGGTTAAACCGATGGACAGCAAAGGACATATGAAACCCTAAAATCAATACACACAAGGTACTATAAGTAATCCCCACCAAAGATACCCAGTCATTACTGGACCGATCATCAAATAGTGATACTGTCTGTACATCCAGGTGCATCTCTTAACCCAATCCTAGGATTCAGAAGTAGTTTCTTGTGCATGTGCATATACATGTGTGTGAGTGTGCTTGCTGTTAGCTGAGCTGCGGAACAGTGTTGGTCACTAATAGGGAAGGTCCGGCTGCAGGAAGAGCCTAACATCAGCCTGTGCCTGTTTAGAGTTTAGTGCTCACAGGTCACCAAGGCCCTGGGATAAAGGATCCCCACTTCATCCCAAATAATGTTCCAGCTTCTTCTACTGAAGGAGTGACTGAGGCAGGACAATATCTCTGCAAGGAAACTACTGATGGCCAGCTCATTCTCCGGTTGATCGAAGATTGGCCTGCTCGTCCTCCTCCATAATTTCATGAGTATTTGAAGCTATGGAGGAGGACATCTATTTAAGAAACATTTTTAACAATTTTTTTTCTTTTTCAATTCATGCTTTGTCTACAAATATGTCAACATTATTTTGGAATTTGTTAACAGAATGATTACTTTCAAAATTACATGTTCACTGGGCTGTCACATAAACTCAGTGTTTGTGTGCGTGTAGGCGTTTCTGGTCCAACATTGTGGTCTGGTGGTGCTGGGCGTTCTGTGGGTCCACGGTAAGTTTCTGGTGCGTGTGCGAGGTGACGGAGCACATGACAGAGCATGAGGAGGCTGTTTTGTGTAGGAAAAAGGAATGAGAAAAAGGAATGAGAGGAAAACAGGGGAGTGTGGGGGGAGGAGATAAGTAGAGAAAGATAGAAGGATTAAGTGAGGTGATGAGGGTATAGGAGAGAGAGGACATCATCAATGAACTATTTCATCTCAATATATTGTACATTTTCTATGTGCTATTCTTTTATTATAGCATAGAACCGTACACGTTTTTTTGTGTTTTTACATAATATGTGATTCAACATTTAAAAAATTAGTTTGTCTTTATTGTTGAAAAATTTTTTCTTCTTGACTTTGCTACTGGTATACTACTGCAGCTCCTAAAACTAAGTCAGACAAAATAATGGATGATCCTACAATACTAAAAGCATTGAGAAAATAAATGTTCCTCTCCACTGAAATCAACAAGGTCGGCGATACACCAGCATTCTATTGATAGAGGTACAGATGCCCACAAGATCAGAACCCTGTTGATCCCTAGTGCAGAACACCCAGAACACTCCTAGAGAGTGTTCTAGAGTAAGGCGAGTTTCTAAAGCATAAGGGAAGAGAGTCCATAAATAAGAATAGTAAAGACTGACAGGGAATTCGATTAGAAAGAGATGTAAGTAAATAACCCTCATTAACTCTGACAGAGACCCTCAAACCAGCGCTATATTATTGCTTTATTTATTACTGTAACCCTGCGTTCTCAATAAACTTGCACTGATAAAGTCATCCACACCGACAAATCTAATGCTAAATCTAGCAGCTTGCACAACCCTTCTTATACTCAGCATAAGTAAAGACTATGAACACAGCTATGGCTCTTCAGGTCAACTTTTAATCTTTGACGTAACACAAAATACATTAGAGAGCACAAGCCAAGCAAACAAACCTTTTTGGTGAACACAGCAGTAGTAAATCCAAATTCAAGTTTATTTACAGTCTCGCCTACAGGCCTTAAGCAAGAGCTGGACTGGCCAACTTTACTTGATCTTCTGGGTGTGTAAATCCAACCCAGGTCTCTTAAACCGTTTGCTTCCCTCTGTCATGTGCAAGTGTTTAGGTTGAGGTTAGAGGGTCAGAGAGCATGATCGTTCTTACCATTATAATGAAAAACATCTTCGCAAGAGAACGATTCCATCTACCTGGCATGACGAGGAGCTGCCTTAATCTCAAATCAAGAATCAGCCTACCTCCCCCCCATCCTTAACCTTTAGTGAGCAGAAATGCCTAAGTGACCTTATATCAGTGTGTTAGACGTAACTTAATCCGTGCCTAGTGTGTTGGATGGCCTGCGCTAGGCTAAAACAGGGGAATCCTGCTGAGCGACACTGTCACTGAGAGCCTTCTAGACTTCCTCCTAAATCGAAAGCATTCCGCTCGATTAGCTCAATTAATAGCTTCCTCCCCCATCTCCTCTCTCCTCGTTTTCTTCTCCTCTATCCTTCTCTTTGTCCTCTCAGATTTTTAGAGCGGAGGAGCCTGTTTGGCATAGTTTAGCTGACCAAAGTAAATTAGGATCAGCCAGTGTAAAAAGAAATGTGTGTGTGCTGCTAAATGGCTAGAATTTCAGAGGTAATTATAGTGTGTCTCTCCACCTGGGCTGCGACACATGTTCTACACTCTGATGGACACACTCCACCACCTGGAAAGAAAATAACACACCGATACTTGCCTGCCTGTCTTCTAGCGAGTTTGTCTTTCACCCTGCCAAACTAAGTCTCCCCGTTTGTCTGTTAAGGAAATGTATGCTAATTTATTTGAAAATCCAAACAAACCCTATTCCCCCATCCCCCTATGTTAGATATTTAGAGATGTTATGGATATTAGTTTTATGATAAAAAGGATAATCAAATTGTATTGAAATTGTACATGTTACTTTAGCACACGCAATAACACACTGTACCATCACTGTTGAAATTATTCATTCAGAACAAATAACTTTAAAATGCTGCATTCATGCATGGTGCACTGAGCGTCCAATGTCAGATGGCTTTACAGTAAATTGGTTGCTGTTGACCACTGTGTCTGTTGCTCAGGGATCTGAGTGCAAACAAAGTTATTTTGAAGCTAATATCTCACCTATAAGATGCAGGGTATCACACACAGTTGACATAAAGACATATTTAATTGTCACAGTACATACTTTTTTTGTCCTCTTTGAAAACCGTAACCTAATTGTCCTATTTCAAACAGTGATAAGGCCACAGGTGCGGAAGTCCAAAACAGGTCCATGCAAAACCCCCAGAAAAAACGGATTTAAACACAGAAATATTATGTACTATGTACATAGTACTTTCACAAACATCAGATACGTCACTGTTTGTAGTAGCCATAGTACTATTTTGGGGCATTTCTATATGTTTTTTACTGAAAAGAGCAGTGGGCCAGATTTAAACACATGCTGCAACTGTACATGTGTACCAGATGCTGCAGCCACAGCCCATGCTTTCTTTCTGATCCTGCAACCTCTGCTGCATTCAGACACGCCATATGATTCTACCTGCTTTGGACTCCAAAGAAGTGGTGATAATGGGTGCTGATAAGACCAACTTGAAGCTAAAAACATTTCTATATCTTGCATTTTACAAATGTATAGAGTTAGGCCTGAACAGGCTAATGGGGTTTCTTGTGCCCATGTGCTTACAGAGCAAAACAGTTGAGCGGTTTTCACAGCTCATACACAGTTGAGCTGTGTATGGTACACTGTACGGACAATAAGCTATCGCTTGACCTTATACTGATGACTGCAAGTATGTGAATCACACTTCTTCTTTTTTTATTATACATGACCTAGTGATTGTGATTGGGTCATGAGTAACTCACAAGACACCAAAACATAAAAATGTATGTGTTATATGTTGTTCTGGAAACAAACATCTGCAAAGTGAGTTGTTGTGATTCACAAATTCTTATATATCACAAAGTGATGGTGGATAACTGCAGCACTTTAAGGCACCGTGATTAATAAATCCTGTGTAGCTCGGGTGGTACAGCATGGTGCTTGCAATGCCAGGGTTCTGAGTTTAATTCCCATGCAGGGCCAATGTGAAGCGGCGTGAGTCTCAGTCCAGCCCGCTGCTCTTTCAGCAAAGAAATGTCACACTTTTTCTAATCTCTTCACACAGTCTCTATCAATAAGCATAAATGTCTGAATATATATGTAGTAAAAACTATATATTTTAATAAAAAAGAATTATGCACCCATCACTGGAAGAAGGGGTATAATAAGCCAGTTCATTCTTTTGCCGGATCACACAACCCCTTACGCAACAAAGTAGCTGCAGTTTTAGATGCTGTTCACTTGGTAATATCATTGTGTTTTTATTATGTGTGTTTAAATGTTTTGCACACTTTCTATTTACTTTGTCAGTTAAAAACTTTACTTGTGTTATTTTGTCCACTTACTGTGTTTTCTTTTAATACTTACTCTGTCTACTATCAATTCCCCATAAGAAATTTCTTATATAGGTAAACCTACTTAGCAATAAAGCTGATTTGGATTCTAATGCAATCAAATGTTATTTTGCTCACAGTTTTGTACAGTAAACTACTGTATTAACTAATAATGATAATGGCAAATTACATTGTTTTGTCAACCTCTCTCTTTTCCTCTCAACTTCCTGTGTGTTGGAAAGACATAGTCTGCCAATGTCAATCTCAAGTCTTAGGGGTCAATTCTGCTGGTTCCCCGGGTTTCAGCTTTTCTGGACATTCCAACAACCATCTATCGGCTACTTTACACCTGATGCATCAAGATACAGCAGGAGGAAGGTACAACGAATGTGAAGACACAGTGGACACAGAACAGAAAGGAAAAAAAAGGAGATAGACACAGAGGAAGGAGGGAGAGACAAATGCGAGAGACTAATGTAAAAGAAGCGGTAATGACAGTTGTTGACTGCTAGTCTTTCATTGACTGAGTCTCTAGGGCTACTTCACACTGAAAGAATCTCCTGTGGAAAACATCAAAGGGCGAGAGAGAGACACAGGCTACAGAGATTACACAAGGAACAGGTGATGGCTCCACCACACGCATGCAGGTATGTGCAAAGGCACGTACACACAAAACACACACACAAATGCAAAGGAATGCCCCAAAACACATTTACACACAATAATTGTCCCTTATAAAAAGTGTATGATGTTTCCACTTGTATTGGCTCTGCCTTTCAGATTACCGGATACCCTGCGCCCGTAAGCACACACACACACAGCAACAGGCATATCTCTGTCCCTTTCGGCCTCTTTTATGCGCGCGAAAACATATCAAACATATTTAAGTGGTATGCAGTTAGCATGGCTAGGCCCGACCTTAAAAAGGCACCATTATAGCCAATATAGCTGCTGGTTTCTTAGAATATGCGAAGATTACACATTGGTATGATGGGCCAATTACGGCCTTCATTACGTCCTTCACTAAAACATACCTCAATACTAACATATAGGTAATGATGATGGCTTAAATACTTCACTCCAATAGGGCCCTTTCAGCTGTAAGCCCTAAACACACACATGCACACACACACATATACACCCACACTTAGTGGGTCAAATTGGATCCTTGTGTAAGGTGCTGTGATTTCCTCCACAAAAGGGCGTCTGTGTGGGATTCAGGCCCACAGGCCAAGCCTCGGCTCTGGGTGCAATCAGTCCCTGACCTTGGTCAAGGATGGATCAGCATCGGAACTTGGAGAGAGACACATAGACAAAGACGAAGAGAGTCGGGGGGGGGGGGTGCTAAGGCAGAGGTGAGGTCAGTCCATAAGAACATTCCCCAACCTCCACATCTCTTCTTCACCTTTAAAACCTAGGGCTCACCTTTGACCTAGCCCAATTCAGCACTGTCATTATGCAATTAGCACCAAGTCATTTGGCTATGTGTGTGCAAGCGTGTGTCTGTGCAACTAGGCAGTTACAGCCATAAAGGCTTCCCTTTTGAAAAACAAAAACTGCCATCAGCCAATTGATTTATCAGTGGGTTGTCACATGAAACGAGATGCTGGCCCCAGCAGGTTCAAACTAAGAAGCAGACAAATTCAGTGAATTCTCAAACACATATCTGAGTTTGTGCATGTAGGCAGGAAGACCAGGGGATGTGTAAGAAAAGGAGCTGAGAAAGGCAGGGGCAGGAAAGAGGTGGAGAAAGTGCAAAGGAGAAAGCGAAAGAGCAGGGGGCAGCCGCAAAAGTGAGGGAAATATGTAGAAAACGAAGGTGAATACAGATGCGGACATGAGCAAGTAGGAAGGACGAGGAGCGAGGGAGAGGTGGAGAAAGGTCTTCAGAGAGTGTTTGTAGAGGTAAAGGGCAGCAGTTTGGGCCCATTTGCTAACAATTTCCCCTATGAGAGGGTTCTTATAGAGCCACTTCCCTAACCCGAGAGAGCAAGAGAGAGGGAGAGCAGAAGAAAAGGTTTGGAGGGGAAGAAAAAATGAGCAAAAAAGAACGTCCTTCTCCTCGGTTTGAACTATAAACACAGCTCCACTTTTCACAATTATCGCCATCATTATCATTATATAGAAAAATAACTTGAGTTAGAGGTTAGCAAAAAGCTCCAGTATCAATGACTGGCTCAATCTCTAGTTCACATTACTGCCGCTCCAAAAACAGCCAAGTTAACTCCACCCCACTTTTTACAATGTCAGAGCCATCTTTAGCCAAGTTAACTCAACCCCACGTTTTACAATGTCAGAGCCATCTTTAGCCAAGTTAACTCAACCCCACGTTTTACAATGTCAGAGCCATCTTTAGCCAAGTTAACTCAACCCCACGTTTCACAATATCAGAGCCATCTTTAGCCAAGTTAACTCAACCCCACGTTTTACAATTCTAAAGCCAAGTTTGGCTGCGTTATCTGTACCCCACATTTTACAACTTCAAAGCCAAAATTTGCAAAGTTAACTTACTCCCATGTTTAACAATCAAAATTAAGCCAAGTAACTCTCCACAACAGTTTAAAATATAAAAGCTAATTTTAGCATAATTTAGCATAACTCTTTTTAATTTGAAAGTTAATTAATGCCAGGTTGTTTCATCTACCAACGTAACTCAACCTCACATTATAAAATATCAAAACTAAGTTTGGCCAAGTTAAGTCAACTTACCGTCTAACAATATCAAAGCCAAGTTCAGTTAATCAGACCCCAGTTTTAACAATGCCTAAGTAAAACAAGTTTTCTCAACCCCACATTTAAGAATTTTATAGCCAATTTTAAACAAGTTACCTCAAACCCATTTTACAGGACCAATGTCATATTGTTTTTACACTTAAGTTGGGTCTCAAACTCATTATTTATATTGATATTTTACCATGGGGTTAAGCACCAATCAGAGTGACGGACTGAGTATATTTTTTTCACTACAGATTTCAGCACCCAGAGAATACCCTGCATATACACAGATCATTGTCCTTTTTAACTGTGGAGTTCTCTTTGGGTGGTTGCATCTGTAGTTTCTGTTTAAAAAGAATGCAGAAGTCCAACCACACACCACCCAACCCATGTGTAAAACGTAGGTTTGAGTTACAGTTACTTGGCCTCTCCCCAAAAATCCTGGCACCATCACTAGCATGTTTGACCACAGCATTTCTTCTCTTGAGTCTGTTGACTGGACCGTGAGTGAAGCTGTTTAAACGCAAAATCAAAGTCCTAACAAAAAGCAAAGCCTTGCTTTGGAGCCACATTTGCTCCACATTTGCGCAGGGGCAGAGCACTTACAAAGCCATAGTTGTGGAATTGATTCCCATGGGTGGGCAGAGTGTCTGCTAAATTAATTCAATGTAATATAAAAGAAGACTCACTGGCAGAAGGAGAATGATTTCCAAAATGTATTTTTCCCATTATGGAGTCCATGTCATTTAGATATCTGCCTTGTAATTTTTGTCACTCCTGAAGTAACATCTATAAAACCAGGAAGGACATAAGTCCTACATAGACATTTACGTTATTTAGTAGACACTCCAAAGCAACTTAATACATTTCTGTCCTGGCTCTTAACTTCAACTGAGTTACATGCAACCCCCACTTGAGAAAATTAAAATGGCGGATGCATTCACTGGTGATATCCATGATGAATCTGAGTTTTGGCCACTAGAGGCCCCCTATCCTACTCAGTGAAATAATAAAAAAAACTGAATGAGAGAGAGTGTGGGGAACGAGGTGAGTTGAGAATTAAGGTGTGTGGCAACGTGCTCTCACAGCCTCAAGTCAGGATAGACATCAACCTATACAGCGAGACACTAGTAGGAGAAATTATATATAGGGGGAGTTGCACATAATTGAACATAATTGAATTTATTTTGGAAGAAGTAGGGTGAGTTTCAATCTTAAGGGTCTTGTGCAACTTATTCAAGTCATTGACGGCAGCAACATTTTGATTAAAGAAAGTATAGGCTTTTGGAGTGACCAGTGTGATTTCTCATTATATCTATAAAATGCTAAAGACCAAAGGAAATAAACGCTTCGGGGGTGACAAGGATGATTTCTCCTTCTATCTTTAAAGATCAAAAGAAATGTGACAACACATCAATATTTTCACTATGCAAGTGTAGATTTTTTCTTTTTTAAGAATAACCATGCCAAAGTTGGTAAAAGTTAATGCTTTCTGAAGCAAAAATAAATGCATTTATTAGTGTTAAATGTTGGTGTATGTGAGCATACAGTACATGTTCACCTTTTTAAGTATTTATATTAGACAAAGCTTAATGTACTATACAACAAAAATGCAACAACATAATTTCAGCCTGTGGTCCCTGGCCTAAACGTGTGTGACAGCTTGAGGGTCCTAGAGGGGTCATAACAATCTACTCTAATCAGGTGCACATGGTTCAGAGTCACAGGAAGTGGTCCAATGTTGGACAAGAAGCAGGTAAAACCAACCGCCAAATAATTTGAGAGCCAATCACAAGACTCTTAAGGGTTAGGGGGCAGGACTGTGTTAGGCTGGAGGCTGGTATTAATGACATTTGTTTACTAAGTGTAATTAGCCTAAGTTGTGTGTGTTTAGTTGAATCATAGCAGTAGCTACACTTAAAGCCTGCTAGGAGAACAACCACAACAGAGAGAACACACACACATACTGGGGTGTAGTGGTGCCAGTTTGGTGAAATGTGACTAGAATCTCATTTTGACTGATCAACCTAAAATTACAAATCTCGAATGCCTCTTTCACCAAAGCTGTAGTCTACAGTTTACCTATTTGAAATAGATAAATTAGACTGTCAAGTGTCAAAATGCACAGGGTACATATGTTTTCCTTTCCCACTTAATGTTTAATGTCACGCTTAAACTCACACTTATTTAAGAAACATTACTGTCCAAAACAACTGCATACAGACAATTTCTATTTAGAATTTTCTTTGTGTAGTTACCCTTTAGTTGAAGAAGGAGGCACTCCAATTGGCAAAGCCATGCCATACCCTTTGGATGGCGCTTGATTGGAGCCAATGTCCTGGTACTACAGGACAATGACCCAAAGCACAGCTCCAAACTATGCAACAACTGTTTTGGGAAGAAGCAGTCAGCTAGTCTATTGTCTGTATTGGAGTGGCCAGCACAGTCACTGAGCTGTTGTGGGAGCAGCTTGACATTATGGTACATAAGAAGTGCCCATCAAGCCAATCTAACTTGTGAGAAAAGCTTACTTCAAAAGACTTTCACTTCATGTTATGAGCCTTGTGTCATTTTATGAGGCATGTCTTACCTTGTTTCAAAGTATCAAAGCTATCCGACCATACTAATGTTGATGGATTTATATGCTCTGTCCTGTTTTATTGGTTTTCAATTAAACTTTAATTTGTCTAGTATTAAAAACAAGTAATCATCCAATATGAGTCTCTGCAGATAAAGGTCAATATGAATGTTTGTCGAAGAGGGTAAGACATTTTCTCTTTTCTTACTTTTTTCTACTGCTCTATAAACAAGTCTATTTCCCTCTTCAATTAAGCACATCATTCTCTTCTCTTTTCCCCAGGGATCTTTTTGTAGGTCTTATTGTAAAGGGGGTGGGGGCTTATTTTCATAATGTGAACGGCTTTCTTCCAAAAATATGTTTTCATTAAAAAAAATAGATTCTCCACATGTCAACAACACAATCACATCAGAAGACGTTTGTTGGACTGGATACAAAACAAACTCCTCTATAACAAGTGCATCTTGGAGCTGAACATCTTCTTGCTGGAGAACCCTGCTTCAAAAGATTGGATTTGAAATAAAACAAATAATATGAGGTTAAAATATCTGTTATTTGTTAGTTTGATGGGTCTCTGGAGAAATGGACATTGCCTCTACAGAAAACAAATGACTTTAAAACAAACAACAACTGATGATGTCTTACCGGCCTGGAAGAGCATCACCAGAGAAAACACACAGCATCTGGTTGGCTTAATGGATTGCAACTACAGGAAGTAGTTGAGTGCAAAGGATATTTGACCAAGAACATTTAAGTCACATCGGTTCTCAATGACAAAATATATTTAATATAAATTATTTACTGTACATATTCATTTGACATAACAACGGTCAAGGGAAAATAAAATCCCCAACCAATTGAGGGCTGGATTCAAACATCATCAAAAATCAGAGTAAACAATAGAAATAATGTATTCAGGTCAGGGGAACGTGAGGGCCAGTCAATGGAATCAAAGCCTTCGTCATCCAGGAACTGCCTACACACTCTGGCAACATGAGGTCGGACATTGTCCTGCCCTAGGAGAAACCCAGGGCCCACTGCACCAGCATAAAATGGGATAGATCTGAGGATTTCATGCATGTACCAAACAACAGACACCATTGGCAAGCACGTCAAGGTCTGTGCGACCAACCAAGGATATGTCTCCCCAGACCAACACTGACCCACTGCCAAACAGACATGCTGAAAAATGTTTTAGGCAGCATAAAGTTCCACACGGCATCTCTAGACTCTTTCACGTCTGTCACATATGCTCATTGGAAAACTTTTTTAATTTGAAGAGAACAGGGTGCCAATGTTGGGCCCAAACTGCACAGTGCTGGGCTTTGAGCAAAATTATGTTTTAGAGCTAGAGAGAAAGAGCTAGCTATGCCTTGAGATACGTCTCTGATAAGTAGAAAACCAACTTTTATCAGTTTGGGGAAGCAACAGATCATTACAGATGAAATTGTAAGGCCAAGCAATGTTCTTTAACGTTCAATCCGCCCGCAACCAACTCAATTATCATTCTAAAAATATTTAATGAACAAAATCCTGCTTTGCTTTTACCGCAGATATAATGGCCTAGCCTGTGGAATATGAGTCATTACACACCTCACTACTGACCATCCCTGTGTAGAGGCCATGTTAATCCTCTCTTTAACAGTCATTACATCTCCATACACATTTGCTGTCACTTTGCATACAGACTTGTATCGCACTCACTTAATGTATTTATTTTCAGTTCACCTATATGTGGAAGCAGACGGCCCAGAATTTTATTTTTGGCGACCGTTGACTTGCTTGCTCCCCGGTTGCTCGCTATTGCAGTTCACTGTAACTCTTAATTGCAGAAGAAGTTGGGCAAAAGCCAAATCTTATGCTGGACCTGTATACCAACTATCAAATATCCCTTTTCCCAAGACATTCATCTCCCCCCTGGACAAAGGTAAAATAAACAGCTTAAAACTATAAGGAAAAGTAAGGGAACACATAATAATCACAGTATAACAATTAAACTTCAGGGACATCAATCTGTCTAGTTAGGAAGCATAAGCGATTGTCCAATGTTTTGGTGCAAATGAAAGTGACAGCAGGTGCACTGGAGAGGCAATGGTAAGACAACCCCCCAAAAAGGCAATGGCTTTGCAGGTGATGAACACAGACAATTGCTCACACATTATCCATTATGACTGATTCTTACTGGTAACATGAGGCGGTACCTGCAGCCCATTCAGGTTGCACAGGTAGTCCAAGCTCCACGAGGATGGCACATTCATACGTGCCGTTGCAAGATCAGTAGGACTGGTATGTGCTCTATTCTGTTAGAAGGAACAGGAGGAGCACTGCAAGAGCCCTACAAAATGACCTCCACCAAGCTACTGATTTGCAGGTATCTGAGCAAACTGTCAGAATTAGTCTCCATGAATGTGCAAAGGGCCCGACGTCCTCTCTTGGGACCTGTGCCGAGAGCCCAGTACTGTGCAGCTCATTTGCTATTCGCCAGAGACCACCAGAATTGGCAGGTCCACAATTGGCATCCTGTTCTCTTCATAGATTCAGAGCATATTCAGGTGAGGTGGGCCCTGGGTTCCGCCTGTTGCAGGACAATGCCCTTTCCCCAGACCTGAATCCAATTGAGAACCTCTGTGACATTATCTATCAGTGCATCCTATGCCACGAAGTAGCTGGAGTCACTGATGCCCTAATCCAGGTCTGGGAGGAAAACCCCTAGACACCACCCCCTCTCTCATCGGGAGAATGCCCAGACATTGTGTGGAGTGCATACAGGCACGTGGGGGCCATACACACTACTGAGTCACATTATGAGTTGTTGGAACTGCTTGTGATTTTAATAGTTTGTTTAGATTTTTGGTGTGAGCTTGAATCCACCCCTTGGTGATTATGGTTTTCATTGACAGTTATGTAACGAATTACACAATGTACAGTAAAGATTTAGAAATGTAGACGTTTCCTCAATTTTATTAGATCACTTTGCCAAGTCATATTAGCCCACTATGACAACATGTGCAGTATTTTTTTAAACAGTTTCCTGACATTTGTATTTTGAAACATTCACGCTTAGGCCTCAAGCTGTGTTTACATTGCTGGGCTTAAGATACACATTTGGATGTTTTCCTTTACAATATTCTTTGACATGGCTTACAGCTCAATTACAGTTCTTTGACACACATCAGTGAGGATTAAGAAGTGATTGTACACAATGCCTATTTAAAAGAAGTGGGTACCTGGGATATACCTGCGTATAGTCTCTCCCCCCACACACACACCCACCCACACACACACCCACAAAAACACCTACACACAGCAGTGTTCTGTTAACTTTCAGAACATAAAAAACGAATTTCTGTTCATAGTTTACAGGTGGCCAATGCAAGGTGAAACACATACACACAAGCAGACAAGAAAAAAAAGAAATACATCAAAAAGACGTACACACTTCAAAGGCACCAGGCACACAACACCAGTCATAAAAACACACATGGATAGACCGTTAACCGACACACACACACACACACACACACACACTCACATACTCCTAGCAAAACTAGCTAAACAAATAGGGAGATGATTTTTATTTTCAACTAATCCTAACCTAGACCTAGAAGTTAAACCCTAAACCGAACCACACACACACACTGTTATAGACCTCTTACACAGTTACCCTGCCTACGGCATAAATTGGAATCCAATAACTACATTTCACCTGGGGTTAAGCCGTTACAGAACAGTTTTAGTCTCCGCAACCAAGTCATGACAATTATGAAAGACTGACCAAGTATGTACGTAAGTATGATAGATGGTCCAAACATATCTGTTCCCTGTTTTCCTGTTATCGTTAACTCCCTCTTTCTCTTCCTTCCCTTGGATTCTTTAATATCTCTCCCCCCTATTTTTGGCTCTCAGAATTAAGGTATACTCCTGCCAGATTACATGACTGGCTGGAAAGACAGAGAAAAATCACCTATATCTCCCCTTTTCACTCCACTCTTTCCTCTCCCCAAACCATTCTATATCTCATATAATTCTCTCACCTCATAAATACCATCTCTCATCAATAAATATCCAACTCTGCACTTCATTGCTATGAACATCCAACGCTTCTCCCTGCTTTAGACATTTTATCTGTCATTCCAGCATCCTCCTTCACATTGTGCTGGGTCTGAGGAGGTATGTGTGTGTGTGTTTGTATGTGTGAGGGTCCAGGGTTGTGTTGCAGTCCTTTGTAGCCATGCCCTCAACTTCATTAGACACACTTCTGGAGCATGGAACATGTTTTAGGGATTGTGCTGATAGTGAGCACACACATAAACACACACCTGTGTTCACATTCTCACGCAAGCGAGGAAGTACTGAAACACACACACGTACGCACTTCTTTGCCAGTAAAAACGGCCCGAGGTCTTTGAAGCAGTGTCACTGTGCAGAGTGATAAGATGAAAGCCTGTTGTGTCTCTCAAACAGACATATGCATGTTATGCACACAGTCTATGAGCTTCCCCCTGGATCAGGATCGACCAACAGGAGCCAAGCTCACTGCTACGTGCCTTTTTTATCAGGTAACTGATTGGACACTGATTATCGTTTACAACTTGACGATTAAAGATGAAAAAAGCCCTTTGAATGAAGTCAAATACCGGAGTGTTCTAACTTTTCCTGCATCAGTTAGAGTAAGACTATACAGGCTTAAATAACATATTTAAAAGGTCAAGATGGATGTAGATTAGATGCAAAAGTGCTAGGGCAACAGTTTTACTCCTAATAAAGTATTGTGTGTGTGAGTGAGAGTGCGCTCAGCATGTTAGAATACCAGACTGTGCATGACAGTGCATAATACATCAATGTATTACGAATAAATTACGTATTACGTATTAAAAAAAAAGGAGAAAACAAGGTTAAAAAAGACCCATATTCATTTGTCGCACCTCTGCCCAGAGAGCAAAAAACCTGAAAGAAAGTGAGAAAGGAGGTGCGTTCAGGGGTAATTCCTGTAATATGTGGCAATGTGATCTCGCAGTATCACTTCAGTTCTTTACGTTTGTCCAGGGAATTCACTTTCTTGGATGAAGCTAAAGCAATTGTCTATAATGCTAAGTAAAATAATGTATATTGTACAGGGACATTTAGAATGGATAGTATAGGGTAGAGTTAAAGATGCCCTACACAGCATTTTCCATTTAAAATATCTGATAATTGCTCTTACATACTGTTCCATCAGTAAACAAAACAAAAGAAATCTGGCAAAGTGTCAGGATTGACACAATCTTCACAGTCATGGCTGCAAAACCGAATGTTCTGAAAACTAAAAGATATGGATGCAAAGCAAGCATAAGACAATGCACAGAGTAAAATTAGGGTACATTTTGCATTTGATGGCGAGAGCTGAAGTTTGTGTCAACAGGGATGTGGAGTTGGTTACCTATCTACTTGATAAGTAGGTGACATCATCACATTTAGCTAGTTGGCTATATAGACATGTTCACACAAGATGTGTTACTAGATTGATGATGAAGAAGAAACAATAATACGATGTAGAAAATCATTTTACGTTCTTGATGTTGATTTTATTTTACATTTTAAGAAGGTTTCTTCAAATAAATAATAAATGTAAATATCATTGTCTTATCTTACAACCTGGGCTCACATGTAATACATATTGAAGTAGTCTGGACAAACATCTAATATTGACTGTTATCTGCTGAGATTAGACATATGTGGCAATGGCGGGATGGTGTAACTTGGGGCTTAGCACGACACTTTGACACGCCTCTGTAATGTTCCCTGTGTGTGTGTATGTGTTGTTTCGTCTGTCAGTCATTGCCATTAACTCTAATCCCAGAGTTGACATGCACAATCCTCTCTGTCATTCTGCTTCTTTATTGCGGCACTCAGGAAAGGATACCTCTTTTCAAGGGCTGCCTTTTCTTTCGCTACACCAATTCCATCAAACACATTCAGTCCCCGCCCGCTAGATCATTATAACAGCCTGTCGAGAAGAAAGCATTTTTTCTCCTCAAGAAAAAACACATGAATGTGTGTGTATGTCTGTGGGTTTGTGTGAGTGTGGAGGTAATGGGGTTTCAGTGTGACATGGGAATGCATGAGTGATGTCTCAGAGGACACCTGCTTCTCAAGCCCCAATGGGGGATAACTTTTCTGAAAATAGGCACAAAGACATACACACACAAACATGCGATCCAAAAAGACAAAATCAAACACTGAACAACAGAAATAGATCAGTGTTGATATCATTAATTTACTTTCTCTCTTCCCCTTTCAACCCCCTGTTTCTCTCCCCCAATCCATTATTCCTCTTAAGGAGAATGCAATATTCACCAAGCATCTTTCAGCAGTTGGTAATACTTTCTGTTTCTTAATGTTCTTGATAAAGCGGGGTGGTTTTGCAATGTTTGCATACGCTCAAGCACACAATCACAAACACACACACATAGAGGCAGGCAGAATAGCATGCACTCACATACCCACAACACTTATATACACTGCTCCAAAATTTAAGGGAACACTTAAATCACACCAGTTCTCGATGAATGAAATATTTGAAAGATCTTTACTGTACATTGTGTAATTTGTTGAGAACAAAATGATGTAACAACAATCAATACAAACCAAAATCACCAACCGATTAAAAGCTGAATTCAAACTCTGAAAATCAAAGTAAACTATCAAAATCAAAGTCTGCTTTAACTTGTGTGAATTACATTACAGCAACTCATGATGTGACTCAGTAGTGTGTATGGCCCCCACGTGCCTGTGTGCACTCCCGTATGGGCACGCTCTGGATGAGACGGTGAATGGGGTCCTGGGGGATATACTCACAGACCTGGATCAGAGCATCAGTGAGCTCCTGGACAGTCTGAGGAGATATTTTGCAGCTTCTGACACAATATATAACGTCCCAGAGATTCTCAATTAGATTCAGGTCTGGGGAACATGAGGACCATTCAATGGCATCTTCATCCAGGGACTCTGGCCACATGAGGCCAGGCATTGTCCTGCACCAGGCGAACCCAGGGCCCACCAGAATAAGGTATTTATGTCTTCCACGTCTGTCACATGCTCACTTGCTCTCGTCTGTGAGAACGAGGCACCAATGGCAGACCTCCCATTTCTAGTGTTCTCTGGCAAATGCTAATAGAGCTGCACGGGGCTGGTCTGTGAGCACGGATTCCACTAGAAGACGTTGGGCCCTCATGACACCTTGAAGGTCTGTCTGTTCCTGACAGTTTGCTCAGAAACATGCACACTGGTAGATAGCTCAAGGTCATTTTCAGGGCTCCAGCAGTGCTCCTCGCACAAAGGAGCAGAAACATGTCCTGCTGCTTGGTTTACCCCCTTCTACTGCCTTATCTAGCAATACTCCTGCAACCTGAATGGGAGTAGAGCTAGATAAGGAGTAGCCGAACCACCTCATGCTACCAGTAGTGACAAGAACACTAGCAAAACGCAAAACTAGAGAAGAATCAGGAAGGATAAGGAGAGATCAACTGTCGGTGGCCACCACCTGCAAAACCACTCCCTTTTTGTGGATTATCCTGCTATTGCTTCTCCAGTGCACCTTTTGTCACTTTTATTTGCACCAATTGCTTATGCTTATCCCAACTAGACAGATTGATATCCCTGAAATGTAATTTACTTTGTGTTATTCTGTGATTATATACAGCAGGAGTCTTTAAATCTTACACTACGAGGTCTAGAGCCTGCTGGTTTTCTGTTCTACCTCATCATTAATTGCACCTACCTGTTATCTCAGATCTAAGTACGTCTCAAATTAGGGGGTTGCAATGAAAAAATGGGACTGGAACTGGCTTCAAGGTCCAGATTTGAAGACCCCTGATTTACAGTCTTCCCTTTATTTTACCTTTGTATATTAACTCCTGCAGACCTCTATTTCTTTTGCATTCCACAAAGTAAGCAGACAAACACACACACCATTTCAGATACAACTATTGCACACAAGTGCAGTACAAGTGCACTCATGCTGTCATGTCCTGGATGCGGGCCCCTAGCCATCTCTATGCTTTGGGGCTCCCATTCAGGGCATGGCACATGGAGAGGCCTCTAGCCATCTCCATGCCATTGTGGGCTCCCCAGTCAGAGCAGCTGCATTCAGTTGACTCTGATTGGGGAGCCTACTTAGGTTCATTTCTAGCCACACCCGGTGTGGTTTATTGTT
>JACXGK010000883.1:0-21736 GCA_016801125.1 Novumbra hubbsi
CAGTTATGGGGTTTCAGAGTCCAAAAAGTAATGGACATCATTCTAAAACAAAGGATAACCTCCTGAGAGGTCAAAAGGTCAAGGTTCTGACAGGCGGATTTTGGGTTCCCTTAGGGCTAGGAGGGTTAATCTGTAACACAAATAGATTAAGGCTACAATGGAGTCTTAGGTAATATAGCCTGCGGGGGAAATGAAACACAACAATGCCACCCTTCATTAGTTTCTGATGTTATCCAAAAAGCCACAAAAGCCAGAAAGAGAGATGCATTTCTTGCTCCCCCACATCTTTACATTTTATTGATCTCAACTGTTTTCATATCTGTCACTCTTTTTTCATGTCTCTTATAGAAATCCCCAACATTTGTCCTATTTTCTTGAGAGTAGCATACCCCAACCCTAAATCGTGCGCTAAGAGCACCATTGGCACATTCACATCAAACGCAATGTCATTCTTAGTTCCTTCTTGGAGACGCGTAGTACGTTTGCGGTAACTATATCTTTGGCACAGATTGCACTCTATAAGATAACGGTACATAATCCATAATTCTACGGATCGGTGTACATTTCAATCACTGTCTCTGCGCAATTAGGACAAAGTAACCCACTAACCAATCAATTTTAACGCACTACATATCAGCAGCTGCTGTTTGGAGCGTTGGTCACCCTTGCTATCGAACTCCTGTTTTCCGAATGACTGTTTACTTATTGGTGGAATTTGTGAAGTAGTTTATAATGTCCTTCATTAGTTTGTCTTCCCTTGTGTATTCTTGCAAGTGACAATTGTTGCCGTCTTTTCTGGGAAGGTTTTATGCGCACTTCTTTCTGCATTTTAGATTTAAAGGTCCAGCAGAAAGCTAAACCAGGAAGTGTCAGTGCACGTCACGTGATGCATTTGAACGAATCACGTTGTCAGAAATCAAGACCAGCTAATGAGATTTTGTGGTTATAACTGAACCTCCCTTGGTTCGTTTACGATAGGTTGCTGATACAAAAATAATCAGCATGTTTGAATACGATAACATTGTGCAGGAGAAATACACCTTTACCGTGATACCATTGGTGACATAGTGCGGACAACGGTTGCGGTGCTGTTTGTTTTGTTAGAATGCTAATTTCTGTTGAATCTGGGAGAAATCTTCAGACGCAAGTCGACAAAACGTAGTAAAATAAATACCTAAATTTGTATTTTGGAAGTTTTCTTCCTACTAGTTTGAAAATAGACATGTTATGGATGCAAAATATGCCAAAATCTCAAAATTGACCAGTACACAAAAAAACGATGTTTTTGCCTGCCGTGTCTGGCCTTAATGACTTTACCCCACGGCTGTAGTAGTAAGTGTATTCTATTAAATGAATTAGGCAAAGATCAGCTTTGGGAAAAAGCTATTACAAATAAATATAAAAGTTAACAAAAGACCACAGAACACAGAAGGTAGCAGAAGCACTCTTTGAAAAATATATTTTCAGGTGTTTTTGGAAAACACGGGAAGCTGTTTCCACCAATAAGCCAAAACACAAGGGAGTAAATGCTCTTTGTTTGCATGTAGCTCTGTAGCCAATGTAATAAAGCAACAAAGTTAATCTTGGAATTCAGTGGCATTCTGTAACAGGTCTAACTTTTACATAAAAATCTATAGTTATGTTGTTTACGTCAACAGGTCAAAGCAACCCTGTTATTTGCTCTTGTTCCTGCAGGAAAAGCACAAAAGACAGTACATATAGTCTACTCATTTTGTTCTCATGCTGTTTTCTTGAATAAATCATCAACATCTATTGAATAATTTTAGCTGTTCTAGATAAAGAGAAAAGAGTCTGAATCACTTCAGGCTTGAGAGTTAACTAGCATAGGAAGGAATTAGGACCAGTTGCCAATATTGTGGATCAACTATGCCTGGAATAATAGGACATTCTTGTGTTACCTGGCTAGGGAATGATGCCACAATAAACTTCAAACAAGGACCAAAGCACACTTCATGGATGGATTTTTACTTCAGGGACCTTGGACTTTTCACAACAAACAATATCCTAGGAGGACAGGCCAACATGATAAATAGTTTGAATAGTTGTTGTATTATCCCTTATGCCCTTTGTTGAAGAGAAATATAGGTGCTGTTGAAGCGCACGTCAACGGGTGACCTAAATCTCATATTTTCCTATTGTGATATTCTTAGCTTTGAATGCTGTTGTCTTACATATTTTCACAGCTATTTTGTATGGAGCCCATCATTTAGTAGTATTCTATTATACTTAGTTTGGTTACCACCTTCACTTACCCTTGTGTGTAGAAATTGTTATGGAAATAATTGCAATTTGATGTATTCATTGAGTATACACAGTGAGGTTACGTGAAGGTACTGAGTTCTTTGTTTCTGCACAACTTAGAGGAATGTGTTAAGCAATGCCACGAACAGAGGGCATCTGTTCCCCTGTGTGAAAGGTTTCAAATTTGTTACATGCTGGCCAGGAGATGGGACATGTGCAGAGTCTTTGAAAAGTCCATCATTTATTCCAAGCTTCAACAGCACAATAACTCAAAACAAGGCAAAAGTTTAAACTGGACAAACGTACAAACGTACAAACGTACAAACGTACAAACAGCTGGCCACAACAGAGGCATAATGCTCAAACAATAATCCACACTGTGTGGGCAAACACATGAACCTTAAGTAGGCAACCCAATCAAAGACAACTGATAACAGCTGTCTCCAATTGGGGAGCACTAAACATCCGCGTAGAGGTGCCTACAGGCACCTCTATTTGGCATGACCTGGCTGTGAGCCAAAACAACCAGTTTCCTGAGATGGCCAAAGGAGTATAGCAGTTGTCAGGGCATTAACACAACCATGAGCCATCAGCCCCGATTCAAATGGAAAAAAGCTGTGTGAGGATCTGATGCTGGGACATCCATTCTCCACAAATGAAGAAAAAATATGTATTGCCCTTAAAGCAAAAAAGAGTAGTATTGAGGCAATCACAGCTGCAAGCAAAACACACAGATTTAGTCACACCGTCAGCAAGCAACTAGATGAGATAGAGGGGAGAGAATATACACAGCTCCAACAAATGAAGGGATTATGTAATAATCACAGTATAACACCAAGTCAATTAAACTTCAGAGAATGTTATGTTGCTTGTAACATCATCCAGCGTGACTGGTTTGGGTCAGTGATGATCTGGTGAGGCATATCCTTAAAGAGTTGCACAGATTTCCACGTGTTAGCCAATGGTACCCTGACTGCTGTTAGTCACATTATGAGTTTCCGTAATGAAATTCACACAAAATGGATTGTGATTTCAATTATTTACTTAGATTTTCCAGCCCTCAATTATGTTGGTGATTCTGGTTTCCATTGAAGTTGTTACATAATTTTGTCCTCAACAAATTACACAATGTAAAATAAATGTTTTGATCTTGCTATTTTTAATGGCAGTACATTTTTGTCCCAGGACCTACAGTCCATGCACGAAGCCCTTATTTACAGTCTTATACCTTTGTCAGTACACAGAACACAAAAGCTTGCAAAAACAGTCACAGGCAACACAAAAATAAAAAATCATTTCAGGAACAAATGATCCCAGAACACAATGCAGCAGATTGTTACATTTACACAGAGGTTATTCCCCCGATAGCACAAGAAACTTGCATAACCCAAAAGAGTTACAAGCAACACAGAAAAAATAAATACATGTTTAAAAGGGGCAATGGGGAAAAGAGGTAACAGGAAAAGGATGTGGATATGGCCGTGCCTCAAGTGTAATTCAGGCATCTGCTTTTATCAGTCATATTTCTAATGTTGAGAAGTGATGATATTAGAAGGGGAGATTATTTAGAAGTGATAGATTAACACAAGAGCATGTTGTTCTGGTCTCAAGGAAGTCCAGCACACACTTTGATATAAACAACAGTGGTGAGTTCTGTAACCAGCACCCTAAGTATCATCCAACGGTTTAAGTGTGGATGCCATAGCATGCAAATAGATAATATCCCATAATCTATAAGCGACATTAAAGTATCTTACAAAAATGTTTTATATTTGTTGAGAACAAACATGGTGTGTTTCTATAAAGAAAGCCTAGCTGGATCTTTAGCCTTTTACCGAGTTCATCAACTTGTATTTCAAAACTCTAAGCCATATCCATAATTATTTATATGGAGAGACAAGCACATGAGTGCAATTGTATTTTCAACCAACTTTTTGGACCAACTATAACAATGATATAGTTTTTTTTGGTTCCTACCAATTTCTTAAAATATTGTTAGGTTACTGTTTTCCTCTTCTGCAGAGGGCCGAGGAGCTGAGATTATAGACTGGTCAGAATTATGCTTATTAATGACAATCCCTGAATTCTATATATTTGCTTAAGTAAGGTTATCGAGGAGTTACCATGTTTAAGTGACTTAAAGGTTTTCCAGAATTTAGAGGGATTACCGGCAGACATCATCTTTAAGAAAATATAAAGATTTTGCCTATTGTATTGCACTGGTCCATTCATTTCTTAATTGCCTAAAAACCCACTTGCATCCCAAAAAATTAATTTTACAAGCTGTATTATAAATTCTTGGACTACCAATAGATTTCTGAATATTCTTCCAGATTCGCTCATTGATGACAGAGTCAATACACCTGCAAACACTCTAATTGAGGTTCTAAATACTGCTCAAACATTTAACAATGGACAAACCACAAACAGACAACTCTAGAGAACACAAGCAAGCCTCCAGAAAGTTGGAGCAAAAGTGGCGCTCCACCAAGTTGGAAGTATTTAGACCAGCCTGGGTAGACAGTACAGTACAATATTGATATAGAGTAAATAATACTGAAATTGTATTTGATCTACTTCTTTTGAGGCATTTCTTTAATCCAGGACTCACATCTTCTCCCAATCCCTCCACGAACATACACAGCATGTCAGCGTGCTGCTGGAATGCCTTCTCCAAAAGCGGCTGTTTGTGAAGGTGGACAAGTGAGAATTTCACGCAACTACGGTCTTACGCAACTACGCAGGTTTGTAACAGCCTGGCCATGTTCATTCCAGGTGGTGCTTGCACAGGAAATGGTAATGAAATAGATTAATACAATAAAAATGATCATAACTAGGGTGGTATTCCTAATACAGATGCAGATTTTTTTAAGGTTAACAGATACAGATAATGGCATCTCTGCACACCAATAATATTTACATAAAGCGCTGGAAACTCTAAATCTGTGGGAGCCTTTGAAAGTGTAACGATAGGGTAGCACAGTGCCGGTAGGTGGTGGTATTCTGGGGAGCACTTTTATTTTGAAGCACACTTTTGACACCGTAGCCTATTTCACGCACCTGTGGTCACTTGTTGATTTGTGTGTGTATATAGGCCTTTTGTTTCTGTCACCGGGTGTGGTTCATTGTGGATACTATGCTTAAATGTATGGCCCATCACAGTGGTTCATCTCGTTTAGTGTTATGTGTTTTAGCTGCTAGTTACAGTGTTTTTTCATTTACTCCATGTACAGTTTGTGTTTGTTTGTTTGTTTTGTAAATAAATTCACTTTGTTTGTATAAATGTCTGTATTTGGTTCTGTCACATCCACACCCGTATTAGAAAGTAGCTTCTCAGATGCTGGTGCCAGTCATTGCTTCCAACATTCTGACAAACTGTCGAGATCCAGATTTGACAACTAACATGCAGCTTTTGTTTAGGGGCGGTCCCTTGACCGAAACTAAGAGACAATAGCCAACAAAACCAAAGAAACTAATCAAGCTCAACCCCCAAACTAGCACCCTCAAACTAGCACCAAAAAAAGACTTAAAAAATGCGGACATTTAACCAGCATGTGTCACAGGTTAGGGCTAGTTTTCTGAAGTGAGATCTCACTTTTCATAATTGAATTGATGCTACGAAAAAATTTATATATTACGCACAAGATTGCATTAACCTGGGCAGAGTTGCTTAAACCTCAGCCAGTAAACCAGCATTGCCTCAAAAGCACATTTTAGGGCACGTTTGTCCTGTGGGCATATTGGGTTCATCAGGTCTCTGCAAAACTACAATTACTTTACAATTAAATTAATAATTTTACTGAACTGATTTATAAATAAATTATACAATGTATATTTCTAGTTATGTATTGAGCCTAATGGAAAGATGTAAACCTTTCAGAATGGGGGTAGGGACAGATCCATTTGTTTTAAAACAGTATAGAACAAGACCCACAACAGGGGGTAGGAAGGGAAAAGGAAATTATGTTATTTTCACAGGGTGCCAATGCAATGTCCAACTCCAACCCATTATGACCCTAACCCTAAGTGTTGAATGTATTACCAACTACCCTTAGAGCGGTCACACAGTATACCTTGAAACAATGATTCCTCTCTCCTTGCAAGTATTAATTAAACTGCTAATTGTGCCAAGATAATTTCATCTAAGAGTTCTATTTGATGGATTTGCCATCATTGAATATTTGTTTGAAAAGCTAGTAGTAGAAGTTGTGTTCATAGTAGTACTAGTATGATGTTTTCATCAAGTACCCTTGATGTTTTTTACATCATAAATCTAAGTGTGCCCAACCAAAAGAGAGTGATGCTTTGAGTTAGGTATGGAGTTAGATAAGTATCTACAAACTTCAGGAGTCTAACCAATAAGGTTAGAGTTTGATGCAAAAATAATGTTGAAATTTCACATTCTGCAAAAACTGCTGTTAGAAAAGTGACAGAGGTTTACATTACATTGTGGGTGATATCAACAGAAACAAGTACAGAAACAGCACTCCCAAAGGTTGAAAACCACACAAACAATAAGAAGCTGTCTATCCCCTTTAGCCGCCCATGGATCACAATACTATCTATTATAGTGTTAAACTGGTTTAAGACATACTTCACTGGCATCAACTTTATTGGTGCCTTTGGTGACCAAAATAAAGAGTACATGGGAGAGTTCCAAAAGGTTCCTAGACTGATTTTGGGTCCCATACTGTTCAACCTATACATACATCTTCTTGCTATGATCATTAGAAAGCATAATAACAGCGTTTTACCATTTGAGGAACAAAGCAAAGGTCAGCCTGTTTCTCTGCCATTCATCACCAGCAGACTTGACTATTGCAGCTCTAATTATTATTTCACTTTGTCCATTAAAATAAGATCAGATTGACCAGAAAAATAGTGTAGACATTATTAATGTTGAATAGAATAGAAATAGGAGTGGGAGGCCCTAGTGCAAATAAGCAAGAGGACACATACATTGGAGCAGTGGTGACCAGTCGATTGCGATCTTCAGTCGAGAGTCAATTTTCACTGCACTTCTAGTACATTGCCAAGCGTTTTGTAAATCATTTTGGTTTAATTTTAATCTCTATTACTTCTGTGATTGGCAGTGTGTATGTGTGTTGTTCATTGAGAATCAATGCCAATCAGAAGCGAGTTTCGAGCAATACTGCTCCAGATTTCCGATTGTTCCGCTCCGGTATTAAAAGTAATGCCCCCTTTTCATTCAAGGTGTTTACAAGAGTTGCCTAAAATGTATATACATTTTTTTAATTATATTTGATTTATGCATCGTCATACATAAACAATTGCAAAATGGTAAGAAACCTAACACATTAGTTAGCCCACCGCCACAGAATGAGATTTGCAATGCAAAAGTACTGACATTTTCAAGGCTTTGGATATTCTTTTATATCCTTTTCCATCTTTATAAAGTTCTCTTATCTTTTTAGGCAGGTCTTTTGACAGTTCTTTTCTGCTTCCCATGGCTCCGTACACAGACACTTATTGACATTTAAAAAGCTACATGGCTTCATATGATCACTATCCTTCACAAATTCTTTATTTTGTTTGCATGATCAGTCATATTTTCAAAATCAATGCCAAAATTTCACAATTTCTGTCAGGGTATGCAAACTTTTAAGCACAACTGTATTGCCACAATTTATATTTTTGATGATAGTCATAAAGTTTTACAACTCATCCAAAATCTTACATAGGTGTTGAACTGGGTGGGAATGCGTGAATGCCTTAGCATAAATATTCATATAATTTCAGTAATCATCAAACCATTCAGTGACCTCTCGTCCCATCGGCATTGTCAACCTGGAAGAGACACAATAATGAATACTCTTTCAGTCACGAAAGATCCTTTCCTCCTTTTAATCCAAAATTCTACTGGGCCGGCTCACCCTTTTTATACAGAACATGATAGAATGTTAATTACTTAAATGTTTCATATAGTACACCTATGTGGAAGAATCTGCATTTGTTATGTTCTTACGGATATCCTGTTTGGAGTGATCCTTTCCAGGATAACAATGGCCCCATCTCAATCACAGAGAATGAGGGGTTTCCGAATATTTTAATGATTGGTAGTGATTCAGTGTTGGACCAGATACCTGCACTCCCAGCACTCTAGATAAAGGGGATGTATTTACCCAAAAGGCACAAATTGAACTTTGTGCCTTCATCAAGAGCACAACACCAAGAGATGGTACATCTATAGAATCAAAGACAAAAAACATTCTACTGTCTAGTTAGATTTTCTTTTACTTTGGTAGATTGATGTACCTCCGTTTGGTTCTCTGTAAGCTGTAACATGTAATAGTGAACCTAGCATGAAAAAACTTAACAAATTGTGGAAAATCATCTGTGACTTTTCAAGCTAGCTGTGAAGTGTGGTTGAAAATACTTCTGTTTCCACTCAAAGAAGATGCAAGTACTCTGGAGGTTGTGGAATCAAAATAGACTTTAATGAAAATCTCAAAGCCATGATGTCTCTGCAGAAACAACTGTTGTACTGTAAACAAGATGGCACAAACAATGTGTAAACAAGATGGCGCCACGGATGGCACCCCCTGTGTTTTGGTGCACGTTGTTTTTTCTTGTTTTGTTTGTAAAGTCAGTTTTCTGTTACGATACCCGGAGCTCTTTCACCAGAGATGAGCTCATAAACATCAGAGGAACAACTCATGCGGATTTATTTCCTACGTTCTTGCCAACATCAGTTAATTATTGGACATTCTAGTCAAAGGTGTCCTTGCCTTTGCAAAAGCAGTAAAACGCTGCAGAAGAGGGCAACGTGCCGGTGCACTCATACGACTCCGCAAACGTGGACATCGCACATCGTTACCTGGAATAATTCTCTCCAATGTGCGATCGCTGTGCATCAAACAGGATGAACTTCAGCTACTGGCAGGAAAGGACAGATACTTTTACTTGTCTTCAGTCCTGTGTTTTATGGAAACGTGGCTATGTGAATTGATTCCGGACTCTGCTGGCAGGCTTCCAACTTTTCAGAGTGGATCGTGACACAGAACTTTCTGGGAAAATGAAGGGAGGTGGTATCTGTTTTTATACTAACATAGGCTGGTGTTCTGATGTGACAGTGATTCAAAAGCACTGTTCTCCTGATCTGGAATTATTATATATAAACTGTTGACCTTTGTACTCTCCCCGTGAGTTGCTTCATTCATTCTGGTCCCTGTTAACATTCCACCACAGGCCAACGTCCAGGAGGCACAGCGCATGCTCGCCGACCAGATACTGTGTGTGAAGTGGGCAAACCCAGACTCCTTTGTTATTGTCCTCAGGGACTTTAACAAGGGAAACCTCAGCCACAACTCCCCAAATATAGACAATTAATTAAATGCCGACCAGGGAGGAGAACACTCTGGATCACTGTTACACAACAGTCAATAATGCCTATCATGCTGTCCCACGCGCTGCACTGGGTCACTCTGACCTTGTCATGGTCCACCTGATTCCTGCATATAGACAGAAACTCAAGCTCTGTAAACCTGTTGTAAGGAAATCAAAGCAATGGAGCAGTACGCTTGTGGAGGATCTTCAGGCATGCTTAGAGTGTACTGACTGGGATGTTTTCAGGACCGCTTCCAAACAGTCTGGATGAGTGATGTCATACATCAGTTTCTGTGAGGACTGCTGTATTCCATCACACACGAGGGTAAGTTATAACAATGACAAACCCTGGTTCACAGCTAAACTCAGGTAGCGGTCAAGAATGCGGATAAGGACAGTTTTAAAGAGTCAAAGTACAGTTTTAGTAAGGAGGTGAGAAATGCTAAATGCCTGTACTCTGAAAGATTACAACAACAATGCTCAGCTAATGACTCTGCTTCTGTCTGGAGATCACCAACTACAAGCCTAAAGCCCCCCATCCCATCAACAACTCTCGCCTGGCCAACAACCTGAACGAGTTCTACTGTCATTTTGAAAGACAATGGGACCATCCTGACACCATCCCCTGTGCCTCCAGCTCCAGCCCACCTCCCCCACCTCAGCAAGAGTATGGGACAGTCCTGACACCATCCCCTGTGCCTCCAGCTCCAGCCCACCTCCCCCACCTCAGCAGGAGTATGGGGCAGTCCCAAACTGCCCATCCCAGGGGCCCCCTCCCCTCCTACCACAACTACGACTCTTTCTGTCCTGGAGAGGGACGTTAACAGACTGTTTAAGAGACAGAGCCCCCCGCAAAGAAGCTGGCCCAGACTCTGTCTTTCCATCCACTTTGAAGCATTGTGCTGATCAGCTGTCTCCGGTGTTCACAGACATCTTTAACACCTCACTGGAGACATGCTACTTGCCAGCCTGCTTCAAGACCTCCACCATCATCCCCAAAAAACCAAGGATCACAGGACTTAACGACTACAGACCTGTCGCCCTGACCTCTGTGGTCATAAAGACATTTGAGTGCCTTGTGCTGTCTCACCTTAAAGCCATCACCGACCCTCTCCTGGACCCCCTGAAGTCTGTAGACGATGCAATTAACATGGCCCTCCACTTTATCCTCCAGCACCTAGACTATGCTAGGATCCTGCTTGTGGACTTCAGCTCTGCCTTTAATACAATAATTCCAGTTCCAATGCAGGACGAGCTCTCCCAGCTGCAAGTGCCCAAATCCACCTGCAGGTGGATCACTGACTTCCTGTCTGACAGGAGGCAGCGCGTGAAGCTGGGGAAACACGTCTCCGATCCCCGGTCCATCAGCATCGGATCCCCTCAAGGCTGCGTTCTTTCCCCTCTGCTCTTCTCCCTATACACCAACTGCTACACCTCTAATCATCAATCCGTAAACCTCCTGAAGTTTGCGGATGACACCACTCTCACTCGGCTCATCTCTGGTGGCGATGAGACTGCCTACAGGTGGGAGATTGACCACCTGGTGAACTGGTGCAGACAGAACGATTTGGAGCTCAATGCTCTGAAGACATTGGAGATGGTTGTGGAAGAACCCAGCCACACCCACCCCCATCACCCTGTGTGACTCCCCAGTCACAATTGCAGAGTCCTTCCGCTTCCTGGGCATCATCATCACCCAGGACCTCAAGTGGGAGCAAAACATCACCTCGAATACCAAAAAAGCACAGCAGAGGAAGAAGTTCAACCTGCCAAAGACGATGATGGTGCACTTCTACACAGCCATCATTGAGTCCATCCTCATCTCCTCCAGATATACTTGTGAGTATTTTGGCTACTTATGTGCATCCAGAAATGATTCACAGCGTTACATTTTTCCACATGTTGTTATGTTACAGCCGTATTCCAAAATTGATTAAATAATTTGTTTTCTAAAATGTCTACACAAAATACCCCTTAATGACGTGAAATAGTGTGTTTGAACTTTGAACTGCAAATCTATAAAACATTAAAAACGAAAAAATCACAGATTTGGAAAAAGTTAAGCGTTGTGAATACTTTCCGGATGCACTGTAGTTCTGCAACAACGTCTGTCCGGGCATTAGCAGTCTTCAGACGCTCGCTGAAGTGCTTGCCAACATATTTGCATGTAAAACTAATGTCCACTAGAGGGCAGTGTCATATTTACCCTGAATCTATGTAACAGTAACAAACCTCAGAAGCACACATAAGAAACCGAACAGCTTGTCCAATCAGCTTTTGTTTAACGCACAATGCATTGCTAAGAATTGGGAGTTGTGTGCGAGAAAGGTCCTCTGTGAGCTACAGTTAACAAAGCCCTTTTCATTTTATCGTTACAGAGATGTTTACATTAATCTACAGAGAAGTATAAATCGATCTTTACAGTACATTCTTATCCCCATTACACTGCCAGAATGGCCACCATAAGGCCCATTTACGCAACAAGTTTTAAGGCCCTTATTAGTATTGAGCCAAGACTAAACACATCCATTTATGAATGCATTTCCCTCAAAATACATTTTAAGGACTTAAATTCATATTTTCTCCATTATATCACCACTGTGGCTCCAATAAACACGTTATTTGTTCATGCATTCTTGGATTATTTCACAGCCTCCTCACCCAGTTGGGTTCAAACAAGAGAGTTACACTGCAATTCTTTTGGAAATATATCATTAGCTCGTGAGTCAAAACAATCTGATGAAATGTACACTTAACAGCAATGAAATTCTGAAAAACTACCATCCTAGACATTCATAAATTACATGGAAACACAATGGTTTTTCAGAATGGGGAATACTTTTGCTCCCTGAACATGTGATTTTGGTGACAGAACGCTTTCAGTCAGAAAAGCAACTTGTAAGAAACATTTCAGTAATTAGGTTGCAGCTTCACAATGTTGCCATGTGTCTTGTTTTCTGGCAGCAGGGAGAAGAGGAACAACCTTCGCCAGTCAAACATTTGCAGTGATTTGTATTTTCCAAAAGCCTGGCATAATTCTAGAAATCTCTGGCCTAGTCTGGTCTAGCTCCATGTTGAAGCCCATCAGGTTCAGGCTCAACATGAAAAATCTAAGCAGAAGCACACAAGATTTTTCTGATTACATAGAATTAAGCTTGCTAAACATATCAAAAATCCCATAGACCAGTTTCAAGGGCAAATTAAAAGAACTTTCCCTATGAACTGAATTGATATACCAAGACTTACGACCACCATCAACCACTTAGCTTGCTCAGTTGCCCCAATCCTACTGTAGTCAAAAATGCAATATTGACATTCATTCTGATTATTTTCAGGCATACACATACATCAGAAATATTGAAGGATTGTGGATATGCTGACTGTTATTTCATCTACTTTTGCTACTATTGCTAAATACAGATTATAGCTATTACACATTTAGAAGTCAGTTATTGCCATCTACTGTACAACTAAAGAGACAGCTTTCAGTAAATATGGATCAAGTGCACCCTCCTGTGTTACTGTTAGGTTATGACTGTGACATCACTTTTTGTATATTATCAAAGCATTAACACATCTCATATAATCTACAAAAATACTGTGCTTTGCTGTCTAATTTTTTAAATAAACTAGTCAGTGGCTACAACAATTAAACATGTGTTGTAACATTGTAATAAAAATAGGGGTGGCCAGGTGAAGAGCCATCTGAAAGTATTGGGACACTGTAGCATATTTTGTATCTTTTGGCACAAAGTGCAGGAGTTGCCATTTCAGACTTTGAACACAACCCTTACATTTAGACCATCCAATTGCAACAATAATTGACAGAACCCAGTAGAAAGTTTCTGGACTTTGATTTTATAGATGTACCATCTATTGACATTGTGCTCTTGATGAAGGCACTAATCAATCAATCTATCAATCAAGTTTATTTATAAAGCACAATTCATACATACAAGCAATTGAATGCGCTTTACATAAGATAGTAAGGACATAAATACAACTCTAAACAGTTTGATTAAAACAGACATGGAACAATTTAACGTGTAAAGATTCAAATAAAAAAGAACGAAAAAAAGGTTAAAAGGAAAATTCAGAAGGATTTTAAAGGATTCCAACTAAGTTCAATAACTGCTATGTTAGGCCACTCTATTGTATAAATGCATTAGCTCCTCTATCTAGATTGCTGGAAGTGCAGGTATTTGGTCCAACCCTGAATCACTACCAAGCTTTTCAAGGTCAGTGTTCTTAATTTGATGCGTATAGGGTCTAGGGTGGGGGCCTGCTCATTGTATCAATGGTGAAAGGTTGGCCCCCTTTGATTAAAATATTGCAACATTATAACCACCTTTCATTATTGTATTACTCCCTAATTCAACAAATGAAGGATCAAAAGCATAAACTTCTTTCAAAGCAAGATAATTAATGTTGAAGTAATGTCTCTCTCATTCTCCTAGGTCAACAACCAACAGTGCATTCTAATATTGAGTTTATTGCTGCACAGTTAGACCGAATTCAGACAATTGACAGATAATGCCAATGTTAATTTATTTATAAATCACATTTAAATTCAACCAATGCTGAGCAAAGTGCTGTACAAAGATGTGCACCAATCAAATACAACATCACAGTATATAAATATAAACAAACAAGACAGATATACAAGAGTGACATTAAACTTGTTAGGATTCTGTTTCCACAGAGTGAAGGTTGCGATCCAAACGCGCGACTTCAGGGATAGCGTCTTGAACGGTGAGCAGGTGTTGGAAGGCTCAGGGTTCAGACAGTCTTCTTCGTTAGTTTGTGCTCGAATAACCAAGCAGTGCGAAATGTCCAGTAGTAGTAGTAGTCAGAGGGTGATATGAATATATGTGTGTATATATATATATATAGTTCCCGATGACGAAAAAAGGCTTGAAATTACTGCGATGTAACGCAGTAGCCAAAACACATACACGTAGCAGTGGAGATCTGCATAGTATTCTGTTTGAATCGACACTGGGGGGTGAGCAAACAGGAACCTAAGTATGGAAGGTGAGTAGGTGATGAGGGACCGGTGCGAGCAGTTGGCTGTGTGCTTGATGACTGGGTGATTAGTGACGGTGAAGGGCACGTCGCCCACAGGCCACCAGAGGGGGTGGCAGAGCCAGAACAGAGTCCAGTAAGGGTGAAACCCTGACAAAACTGACGCCATAGAATAAAAAAAATTTAAGATGAGACTTAAATGTCTCAGTGGTGGAAGAGGACCTAATAAAACAGGGCTGTTTATTCCACAGTCTATGGGATGATCTAAGTGGCCTGGATGGGTGATGCTGTGTATGGAGATCAGAAATATACAATAAATTCAGTATTTGACTGGTAACCAGTAAAGAGAGGCCAAAATAGAGGAGATTGTAACGATTGTGGTGAGTACGTGGAAGCATTAGCGAGGACAACAAGTAAGTGCAAAAGGTTTGTATTCTTATCTTACGAAAGACACCACACCTCTCTACGATTCATATATAACAATAACCAACGTGCTTAAATACCACCCCTCATGAACCCAAACGTGAAACAGGTGCATGTGTGCCCAGTCCGTGTCCTCCCTGGAAGTGGCACTTCCCAAGTTCAATATAACGGTGAGTCCGAGCGCTGAATGCCCGGCACTGAATCCTGGCTCGGCGTCACAGAGGTATGGTCCCTCTTCCTGGTACTAGACCACAATGTGGCAGCCGCATTCTGAACAAAGCTGCAAGTGTGCTAATGAAGAGTGACACATTCCAGAATACAGGGAATTGCAATAATCAATTTGAGACTAGATAAGTGCATGAGTTACAGTCTTCAAGTCCTTAAGAGAAAGGATAGATTTCAGTTTCGCAATAGTCCTCAGAAACTTTTACCACAGAATTGATCAAATGTTGATGCCGAATCAAAGATAACACCTACATGTGTTGTCTGGGGGTGCATATTAGTGCACAAGGGCCTGAGATTTTTACAAAGATCCTCTGTTGATTTGGGGGTTCCAAAAACTTCCGGCTTATTCTAATTAAGTTGGAGAACGTTTTTAGCCATCCAGCACTTAATATCTTTAAGGCTGTCAAATAGGGTTTTCAAAGAGTTGATATCACCAAAGCTGTGTGTCATCAGCATAACTGTGATATGGTATATTATGTTTACAGAGAAGAGAGCCCAGAGGGAGCATATACAAAGGCCTCAGAATAGATCCTTAACGTACTCCACATGTGAGCTCTGCCAAGGAGGAGAAAATGTTTCCAATAGTAACCAAAAGGTTCTATCTTTCAAATAATAGTTGAACCACTCTGAAGCAACACCCTGGATACCAACTCTTTGCTGGATGCGATCCAGGAGAATAACATGATCAACAGTATCAAAAGCAGCACTTAGGTCAAGCAAGAGTAAAATAGCACATTTTCCAGAATCACAGAACAACAACATATCATTCAGCACCTCAAGAACTTTGGTGTACCCTGAAATGTCTATGAAAGTTGTCCAGCACATTATTTTCACTATAAAGAAGAGAGCTGAGACAGAACAGCCTTTGACAAAAATTATAATTTAGAAACAGGGCTTGTAACAAAATAGTTACACAGTAGGGTCCAGATTGGGTTTTTTATAAAGAGCATTTTTAAAACTGGAGGGAACAGTGCCACTTCCTTTATAAAGGAGCTATTTATTACAGACAGAAGACTAGGACCAATAAGAACTAACACATCTAAACCAAATTCAAAAGACAACCCACAGAAGAGTAAAAGAAAGGAATCGTCAACCGATTGCAGTGATCAAATTACCCTGGCCGTGGAGATTAATGCATTGGCTGAAATCCATGCAACCATTGAAAAATAGTTCGCGGGCAAATTTGTAATTTTGTCCAAAATCTTGACTTTATACAACAAAACAAAACACTAACAGATACGGTCAAAGCAATAGACTTCAGTATGGGAAGAGTACTGGTTGAAAACCGTAGGCCAAAAAGAAACATTGCTGGATCTGCAATCAATGAGAGATCATTTGATTTTCTCAGGTATTCAGGAAAACCCAGGAGCAGATGACCCTGAACATGTCGTCAAAGAATTCCTACGTACAGCGCTAAAAAAATTACTTTCCACCGAGTACACAATCATAGCAAAGTTTGAACATTTTCAACAAAAAAAGATGATTAAGAAAAAAGGCAGGGAGCTAAAAGGAACACACTTCGGAATGAACGATCAGAAGTATGGTGAGGAGATAGAATGTGCTCTGATCATCATTTAACTGGCATTTATATCGCAATAACAAAATATCCAAGAGGACACGTTTAATGGAAGTTCAATCAAACCCTACTGAGGGACCAGTCTTTTCTATCTAAGACAAAATCATTTATTACCAACTTCTTTCAGGATAATTCATGGGATGCTTTGAAACGCACTGTCAGAGGCCACGCTATGCTACACTCAACAACAAACAAAAGAAATACATGGCAAAAGAGAATAAAATAAAGGCAGAAATAGACAAACTAATAGCAGAAATAGATAGCATGGAAACACAGTAAAATTTCATTACAATACAAGTTGGACAAGAAACAAAATGAAACGGAGCTGCTCACAAAATAAAAATCTAATCTTTTATAAAAACAAGGCCAAGTGGGAGGAGAAAGGTGAGAAATGTAAAAAAAAAATATATATCTGCAGCATAGAAATGCAACAAAAAAAAATCACAAAAAATGTTACAGTGAATGGAATCCCGCACGACACTCCTGACAATAACTTAAAAGAGACAACAAAATATTTTGAAGAAATATATTCTCTGCAGCCTTCGTTACTCCTTCTCAACGAGGATAACTGTAAAGACTTTTTCCAAGAAAACAATAAAGTAAAATTCTAACATGCACAAAAAGAACAAGGTGAGGGCAAATTACATTAGGGGAACTTCTGGAGGCTATCAGATCATTGATGGTATTCCTACAGAGGTTTATCTCACTGTTGGCCTGTATTAACTACTCATTTCAAAAAGGTTCAAAATCACAAACTCAGCAAGAAGGCATAATATCCTTGTTGCTCAAACAGGACCTGGATGGAAAGTATAAAGACCCTGCAAATGTAAAAACCTGAAGTTCTCTTACGCTGCAATGCCAAGATCTTAGCAAAATGTATAGCCCTTAGAATAAAAAAGGTAATAAACGAAATAATACATCCCGATCAAACAGGTTTTTCCATGGTGACAAAGTATGTCAAACAGTGGAATTAATAAAACAGTATTGCTGATTTTGAAAAGGCTTTTGATGAAATGCGATTTCATATATAAATGTTTGTGTAAGGGTTCCGATGGAACAGAGGGGGACACCCTGACAGTTTGTGCCATTAGAACTTTGGTGAATCTATTATACTGTGGGTGAGAGTGTTGTATAGTAACCCAAAATGTAGAAATATAAATAACTGATATATTTCCAAGTTTTAGACTGTTTAGAGGTGTAAAGTGTTGAAACCAAATGTTTCCCCGGGTTGCGAATCAGAGAATGTCCACGCCGATAAGTCTTCCCAAATCATACACCTTTATTACAATTGCATTCGGAGATCTGTCTCGCAGGACAGCCAAGAAGATCTGAAAGTCTGTTCACATGGACACAGGTTAAATAGCCCCCTCCCACACAATTGATGCATAGTAGTTGCTGCGCGTGCTTCCTCTATGTGTGTGTCTTGTGTCGCAGCCCCCAGCCCTGGGGTGAACCATCTGGTGACCTTTTCCGAGGTAGATGAGAATGGTGTTGTTGTGTCCGGCGCCAGGAAGTCTACAGGACCCCTCGACTGGCCTGTCTCCCCTCCTCTCCTTCCTGGGTCACTTTATCAGTCCCATGTGTGGGGGTCAAGCTAGAAGTAAATTCATAGGTTTCCATGTACACAGTGTCCTTTGTCTTATTCTCCTAACTTCCTGACTTTTGGAATGTCCCAAGTAACCTATTAACCCTCCGCCTTAGTACTTCTTAGGAATAACGAATTCCACAATCCCCCTTTTGATCTCGTCTCCAAGATCAACCCAATTTGTCTTTCAGTACCAGGGAGCCGAGGACAACAGGGGCAGCATCATGGGGTTCAGCCTCGCCCACTTTTCACTGTTCCTGTTCCCTGGCACATAATTTCCCCAGTGTCTTTCCTGATTTGCACAAACACCATTTTCTTAGATCTTATATATGACACCAACAAAATCATTCACATTCTAGTTTCGACTTCCCGCTCCATCTGAACCCTTCGGTTGCAACCTCTATCGCAATACATGGTCTAGTCTAAATTTATCTGAGAAGCTAACCTCCAGTCCTTCCACTTCACCTGGCCTGGCACATTGTCCTTTTATTCTTCTCCATTTGTTCTTGTTCATTTACATACTGACCCAAAGGCCTCTCTGCCTTGGTCCTGATGTTCAAAAACAGTCCTTTTAGTCTTCCATAGTGAGGCACTCTGTGCCCCAGATCTGTTGAGGGTCCGGCCTTCTGCCTTCTCCCTGAAACATTGGTCATGTGCCTTGAATCGGTTCTGGGACCCAGAAGGTGTCGAAGGGAAAGTTTCTGGAGGTTTCACTTCATCACGTTGGTCCAAATCGTCCCCATGCCCTGAGTTAGAGGTTTGCAACACCATCCTTATAGGAGAAACGAGAAGACAAAAACACTGCCTCAGTTGACATGTTCACCTTAGCCTTAATATTTAGACACATTACAAGTAAAATGCTACCACAACGGATGATGGGATCAATCCACAAATGTCAGAGAAGTAAATAAATTGTTTCAGTTGCATGAAAGTATCACTACTTATTAACAACCAATTTAAACTAATTATCCATTCAGATTAATAATAACCATAGGAAGTATCTGAGTCTAATTGAAATCCTTCTTGGGTCAAATGTATACTTCCATACACGTAAATATTAATTTGTCAGTTGGTTCCAAATCACAAGATCAGAATAAAGCTAGTCTTTCCGCTGTAGGGGTATCATTTTCCAAAATGCAAATAAAAACAAAAAGACTCAAAATTGGACAACACACAAATTAGCAAAAGTACAACAAAAATAATCAACCTGTGTCAGAAAATTGTGTCAGAAAATTGCTAAAATCCAAATGAAATATCCAACTGCTGTAAAAGTTAAAATACAACTCCCCTCTCCTCTCGGGTTTCATCATGTCCAGTCAAATGACTCCTGGCTGTTGTAGTCATCAATGCAGGAGTCTTGTAGTTCTTCTGTGTGCCTTCCTCCCTTCCTCTAATCTCTCCTAGTTCGTGGTGTTGGAAATGATCAGAGTCCAATTGTCCTATTCTGACCCCAAAACAGTCTTTCAGTGGTCCGGGCGTGGTTTGGACCTGAAATGATCTGGGCCGCCTTTTGCGGTAGCCCTTTGTTCAGTCTATCAGGGTTGCAGGATTCAGGACTCCTTTTTGAGAGATTAGGATGGAAACTGTGGATTATTTTAGTTAAGATTAGATATTAGATGTGTGTGTGCTATTAGAAGCTAACGGTGGAGTATACTCTGAAATTAGCCAGCTGGAGGTCGTAAATATTAAGAAGTACATTCCAGAGGTAGGACTATAAATCAAGAGATTAGAGGCAAGGACATAGCAGGTATAGGAAGACAGGTTTATGGCCTTTTTTAGCTGGACCCACAGATGCAGACAACAAGGAGGATGGGAACGAGCTAGCCATTGTCAGATCTACTGGCGCCAGCCTACCCCCTCAACTGTCTTCTTCGTCGGCCTCCAAGGCCAGCAGAGGGCCCCATGGATGGAGATGGGGGCTGCAGGACGGGACACGCCCACCTAGGAAGCGCGCTCATCAATTTCGATACAATGACTGAGGGGGGGATTAGGCTACATAAAATGTGTCCGATGTGAACGAACTTCAGATCTTCCTAGCTGTATTTTGGGGAACGATCTCCAGATATATCTGTAATAAAAGGCGTTTACTTTGGAAATAGCTGACCGGGTGGACATTCTCTGATTTAGGACTCGGGGGAAGTAGTTTGAATTCTACAAAACTCGCACAACACAATGTTAAAACCTTGACTGGAGGGTTTGGCATTATCTTACTTATGTAAAGCTTTGTATTACAAAATGTTTTTAAACCCCTTATATCTATCCATTCTTCATGTCTTAAACTGGGAATTTACCATTTAGATATTGTTACTAGTATCTGTCCTAAGGAACTCCAACCAAACAAATTAACTCCCCCCAACCTAATCTACAGAACTCTCCCCCCATCACACCGGCCTTGGTGGGAGGGGGTGGCTCCCTACACTCTCCTACAGCTCTAAACTCAGTTAACATTCCTCAAACCACCATCACCTAAACAGAACCATCCACTGGTGATAATTCAACCTATACCAAACTCCACTCCCCCAGCTCCCAGTCTTCTAAAACCACTCAGGTCTTATTTAGCTGGGCCAAAACAAAATTGTAAGATACCTTTTACAGTGAAATTAGCATGTTAGCCTTCTCATAATTTTAACAATCCTTAAAAACAAGTTTTACCAATTACAGTGAGTATGGGACCTCAAAATATCAATGTCATAACTTTCTGTGTACATATTTGATGACTTTGTGCTCTAAGTTCACCTCTTATAAACCTCTGTGATTAAACCTCTTGAACTACCCCTCCCCCTTTTTATCTCGACACTGTGCCCAACAGATAATACACAAAAACCAACAAAAACACAGTAAGCCAGCCTTAATTGAACTTCCGAATAACGCAGACTGGCCGCGTGCCAAATTAAGGGCAAAATTTTACATCACAGGCTGATATCGGGACCGCCCGAAACACAAAAGCAAAATTAAATTAAACGTTTCCAGCCAACAAAAGTAAACCAAAAGTGAAGCAGGCCACGTACCTATGGTGTGGAATTCATTATTAAAGAGACTGGGTGTTGGACTGAAATCATGTCATTGAGGAGTAGACTCCTAAAAAAGTAGGCTCGAGGGTTAATAAGTTACTTGGGGCATTCTATAAGAAGGAGGGGGGTCAGGAAGTTAGGAGGATAAGACAAAGGACACTGTTTATCTAGAAACCTATAGATTAACTTTTAGGCTGACCACCACACATGGGACTGATCAAGTGACCCAGGAAAAGGAGAGGAGGGGGACTGGCCAGAAGGGTCCGGCAGACTTCCTGGCGT